>CM074746.1:18024940-18314940 GCA_037367245.1 Phrynocephalus guinanensis
TCAGAAGCTTGTGGCCCTATTGTTGTGGGACTACAGTTTCCAATGTCCTCCCTAATAAAGTGGCACGTACACTTTTTATATTGTATAGATTAGTAACAGTATTGAAATGTTACTGTGTTATGAAAAAAATACTTACTGTGTTTTAAAATTATAATCTTTCAGCCACCTGGAAGAGAGAACTCAATGGGACCATCCTAAATCTGGGAAACGAAAGCGGGTTGCAGGAGGTTTGTGTTTGCTTTCTTTTGGCAATAATAAAATAAAATAAAATAAACCCAGACACCACTGGGGGCCGGATCACAGTCCAAAAGCAACTGCAGAGGTTGGCTTGCTCACAAAACAGGGGGTAGGTGGGGGTGCAATTGGTCCCAGGGGCCGGATTCAGGACCTTCGGGGGCCGCATCTGGCCCCGGGGCCTTAGGTTGAGGACCCCTGGTCTAGAGATTGGTTATCAGGCCACTTCATCCTGCCATATGTCTTTAAAATCAGGAAGCCTACTTCTGGAGTAAAAAATGAAGTTTTATATCTATTCTGTTCCTTCCTCCCTTATTAATCTTTGGTCCCAAATAATTGAGTACCCTTCACTGAAACTTGGGGGAAGGCATAGTTAATGCCACAGTGTTGCATTTGTCTCTGATATGAGGTGGGAAGACTTTCTAGATCTTATGGCAAATTGCTGCTTCAATTTCAGAACCTCTACAGCTGCAAATGACAAAAGACAGATATGTGTGTTCTTTCAACCAGAACTCCCAGAGTTCCCTGTGCTGCTTGGGGAACTCTGGGAATTTTACTCCAGAAAATACATTCTTCTCGTAAGAACTTCATTATAATAAAGTTACAATTTTTACCATATAATATATCATATTCTTATGGATAGACCATTGGAGTGCTGGTATCAGGTGACCAGACAGCACCTGCCAAACCACTGTACCTAAGAACTGCAGGTATTTCAGACAGTTTACTTTGAGTACATGTTTTTGGAATTCTGAGTACCCTTAATCAGAAATCCAGAAAAAATACAAAGCAGCATGGTCCTTACATACTACAGAAGTCAAATGATGCCTTTGTTAGATTACTAATAAAATGCGAGCTTTCAACCTGTATTCATCTTCATCAGGCTTGCCACAATATGTTTTGGGTAGTGTAGGGAAAAACACATAGAAGCCCCCAAGATCATGATAGACATCTGGTTCCAAAATGCAGACTTTAAACACAGTGTATATTTCAAATTCCATCCCTGGTGGCTGTTGTTGGATTTTGTCTCCCAGCTCATCAAAGGGCTGCCAGGTACAGTAATTCCCCCCTCTCCCAATCCAAATTCCTAGCATCCCCTTGTTTAAAGAATTGGGACAGAGAATCCAACAACAACTGCCAGGGCTGGAATTTGAAACTTGCACTCCTGACTTGTGTTTGCATTCTGAGATTGATTTCTGCTGTGATTTTTGGGACTTGCATATCCTTTTTTTCCTGCACTATTCACAAAGTATTGTTGCATAGGCTGATCGGGACTAATACAGGTTAAGAACATAAGAAGAGACATGTTGTATCAGGCTGAGGGCCCATCTAGTCCAGTTTCCTGTATCTCACAGTGGCCCCACCAGATGCCTTTGGGAGCGCATGAGACTAGATATCTGTCTCCTGATACCACTCCCCTGCATCTGGCCTTTGAAGTACCCTGTTTTTAAGCCTGGAGATTACACATCTCTATCATGGCTTGTACACTAACAATGTATTTATTTAGTATTTATTGTGTGTACAGTATTTATAGAACTTGCTGATCACACTGATCACGGAACCCCATGGCGCAGTGGTTAAGTGTCTGTACTGCAGTTAAAACTGTGCTCACGACCTGGGGTTCAATCCCAGGTAGCAGGCTCATGGTTGACTCAGCCTTCCATCCTTCTGAGGTCGGTAAAATGAATACCCAGCAAACTGGGGGGAATGTGTAGCCTCCATACTGTAATTAAAACTTTAAACCGCCCAGAGACTACTTGAAGTGGTATGGGGTGGTATATAAGCAGAACACTTTGCTTTTGCTTTTGCTTTGCATTGCTATTTTGTCATGGTTTCTCTGTCTTGGCTTTCTATAATTCTACAGTGCCCTGCCCCATGCCTTTGAATTACTAGCCTCCAGATGAAAATAATGTGGGGACAAGAGTGCATAATTAAAACTATTTGAGCTTATATAAATTATTTTTAAGTTGCACTGAATGGGTTTTCTTTTTTCTGTTTTCTAGATTTGCCATACGGCTGGGAGCAGGAAACAGATGCAAATGGACAAGTATACTTTGTTGAGTAAGTGAGAACCACAGTATATGGCCAGTGATGTAAATTGGCTCACCAATTTGACCCACCAGCAATTTCATTGTTTTCATGACTAGTGGTTTCCAACTGCTTTCTGTTTCAAAGGAAATAACAGAGAAAAATGTGGCAGGCAGCAAAAAAGAAAGCTTGGCTTTAGTTGTACCCTGTTGTCATGTTTCTTAAACACTGAGTACTGATTTGCTACATTCTTTTATTGTCTTTTGGTTAGAAAGATTTAATCCACGTGAGCATCACTAATGTTTAATCTCTCGTGGTTCAGGAAAAATTAATGCCCCAAATCCTATTGGTTATTTGCACTGCCATAAGTGCAAAAGTAGACATCACACTGGTGAATTGGTGCTACTGGACAAATTACTGTTTGTTTTCCTTGTCATTTGACTTTGTGCACATCACATATAAGACTAATGATGCAACTAGAGTGGTTTACACCATAATAATTGCACAAATATGAAAGAAACTAATCCTTTATATATGTGTGGAAGTTAATGTTTGTCAGAGTTTATATACTCCCTGGGAAAAATATCTGTTTCTTAAATTCAAATCTTGAGAGAAAGAAAGAGAGAGGGGGGTGCTTATTTTATGTGTAACATAGAATTTGTAGAAATGTTATACTTGAGAGGTGCTTTTAAAATTGTCATATGGTTTAATCAAAGTATAAACCCATTAATCGTATGAGCTGTATTTTGTGTCTAACACTGCTTAGAAGAGCAAATCCTTTTAACAATTGAAAGCTAAACAAAACTGAAGATGTAAAATATTTTTCTTGAATATCTTTTCTTTCTCAAGTCTCTAAAACAAAACGAAAAAGAGGAAATCTTGCAATATCATTATTGGGTAGTATTCCACAATGGTGGACAAAGTTCTTTCCCCTGAGTGTTAACCCCGTCCTGTTTTTTTAGTTGTGATTATTGTGGGGAAAACAGAAAATTCATTAATTGCAGATTAGTTCTTAAACAGTTTAAATGTAAATGTAAGCAGAATCCACAGCAACTGAGCAGATAGTATGTAACATTTTCTGTGCTTGCAACAAAGAAATCTGAACACATAAATTGTACAGCGACAAGGCAACAAAATATATTAAATCACAAAATAAAGCATTAAGTCATAAACATCAGATAAATAAGATAATCTGGTTTCTGTCTATAGCCCCTTTTCTTTGTCTTTCTTTCTGGTCTATCCCTTCCTGATTATTCTCTTACAAGTTTTTTTCCTTTCCCAATATCCTTGTGCCTTTCCATTTTTCTCCTTCCTAGTCTCCTCCTCTCCAAACTAGTACAGAGGATAGGCAGCCCAAATTTATTCTCCTTTTCAGTCTCACCAAAAAGGAATATGTAAAACAAACAAACAAATTGTCCCCATGTCATATTTCAGGCTTCTAGGTTCCATGGCCTTGAAACTAGACTTATTTATTAGTATAGATACAAAACAGATCTAATTTTAATATAAATATCCAACAAAAATTTAGCACCTTAAAAGACTTAACATATTTCAATGTGAGCTTTTCTGGATATATGTTACAGATAAGTTAGTCTTTAAGGTGCCACAATGTTTTTTTTTCCTATTGTTATTGATAAACTTGCACAAATAATAGGGTTACTTTCAATGTCAAGTATTTTTATTCTGCTTTAGTATGAACTAAATAAAATACAGTATATCACAGAAGTGAGTACAGCTCTCACATTTCATAAATATTTTTATATATCTTTTTCAAGTGACAACACTGAAGAAATGACACTTGGCTACAATGTAAAGCAGTGAGTATACAATTTGTATAACTGTAAATGTGCTGTCCCTTTAAAATAATGCAAGACACAGCATTAATGTCTAAACCACTGGCAACAAAAGTGAGTACACCACTAAGTGACAATGTCCAAATTGGGCACAAAGTGTCAATATTTTGTGTGGCTGTCATTATTTTCCAGCACTGCCTTAACCCTCTTTGGCATAGAGTTCACCACAGTTTCACAGGTTGCCACTGGAATCCTCTTCCACTCCTCCATGATGACATCACAGAACTGGTGGATGTCAGAGATCTTTCACATCTCCACCTTCCATTTCAGGATGCTCCACAGATGCTCAGTAGATATGCTTGACCAGTCCATCACCTTTACCCTCAGCTGCTTTAGCAAGGGAATGGTCGTTTTGGAGGTGCGTTTGCGGTCGTTATCATGTTGGAATACTGCCCAGTGGCCCAGTCTCCGAAGGGAGTGGATCACAATCTGCTTCAGTATGTCACAGTACATGTTGGCATTCATGGTTCCCTCAATGAATTGTAGCTCCCCAGTGCCGGCAGCACTCATGCAGCCCCAGACCATGACATGCCCACAACCATTCTTGACTGTAGGCACGACACACATGTCTTTGTACTCCTCACCTGATTGCTGCCACACACGCTTGACACCATCTGAACCACGTAAGTTTATCTTGGTCTCATCGAACCACAGGACATGGTTTCAGAAATCCATGTCCTTAGTCTGCTTGTCTGCAGCAAACCATATGTGGGCTTTTTGTGCATCATCTTTAGAAGAAGCTTCCTTCTGGGATAACAGCCATGCAGACCAATTTGATGCAGTGTGCAGCGTATGGTCTGAGCACTGACAGGCTGACCCCATCACCCTTCACCCTCTGTAGCAATGTTGGCAGCACTCATATGTCTATTTCCCAAAGCCATTCTCTGGATATGATGCTGAGCATGGACATTCAACTTCTTTGGTTGACCATGGCGAGACCTGTTCTGAGCAGTAGAACCTGTTCTGTTAAGCTGCTGTATAGTCTTGGCCACTGTGCTTCCTCTCAATTTCAGAGTCTTGGCAATCCTAGGCGATCTTTATGTAGAGCAACGATTCATTTTTTTCCAGATCCTCAAATAGTTCATTACCATGTGCTAAGTCAAGTGACTTGTATGAGAGAGTGAGAGCAATAACACCAAATGTGATAGTGAGAGCTATAAACATCTTCTCCCCCTTCATACCTGAGACCTTGTGACACTAATGGGTCTCATGACACCAGGGAGGGAAAACAGCTACTTGGGCCCAATTTGGACATTATTCTCTTAAGGGTGGTCTCACTTTTGTTTCCAGTGGTTTAGAGATTAGTGACTGTGTAGCGTTATTTTGAGGGGACAGCACATTACACTGTTATACAAGCTGCATAACAGTGATACAAAACACTGTATTGTTACACTGTTATACACTGCTTTACATTGTAGCCAAGTGTCATTTCTTTAGTATTGTCACATGAAAAGATACACTAAAATACTTATGAAATGTGAGGGATGTACTCACTTCTGTGATATACTGTAAGTAAAGAAACAATATTCTCAATTATGTTGCATTTCAGTGCATAAACCATGTAGAAATCAAGGCTGATTACCCAAAAAAAGTGTCAGCTAAGATTCTCTGTCTTCAAGGTAAGATTATCCGGTAGTTAAGTCATGGTAACTGTATTTCTTTTGCCATGACTCAACTTCTGGATTACCCAGTAAAGTTTTGCTTCCTTGCTTAAACGAAAGGGACAGTGGATGCATTGTCTTAAGAGTATCCGTGATAACCACATTGATAAAGGTGACGTGGTTGCTGCATTCATTTTTTGATTTTGCTTAACATAGTTTTTACAGCTACAGAATAATATTGGATATTATTATCCATATGTTATTAAAGTCTGCACCCCTGCCAAAAATGTTTTTGCTTTTTCAACTAATGTTCTGTGACTTGTTTTCAATCCCGGTTCAAAACCTCTCCCCAAATGTAATCCCCCCCTCCCCCGAAGTAAGACTGTATCCTTTGCTATGCAGGCACTTTCAGGAATGCCATTCTCCTTGTGAACAGAAATAAAATGAAAATAAACATGGTTGGCAGTGTGAGAGATCTATTGGGTAGCAACCACATGGGTGACATGTTGTCTACTTCTATGTATGTCTTCATACGAGTAAAATTAACTGTATTATTGTTTATTTTATGTAGTTTATTTCACTTACAGCCCCACTATCTGCTAGTTGTCTACTGAAGCCCCATGTAGTCCTTGTTCATTTTATAATACACTGACATAAACTGTATGTTACTGAAACTGGAAACCCGGATGTGGAGAAACATTTCTCATTTCTTCTTTAAGCCATATAAACAAAAGGACAACATACCTGGACCCAAGACTGGCATTCACTGTAGATGACAATCCAGCAAAACCAAATGCAAAGCAAAAATATGATGGAAGCACAACTGCAATGGAAATACTCCAGGGTCGTGATATGAGTGGAAAAGTGATCATAGTCACCGGAGCCAATTCAGGAATAGGTAGGTCATTATTACACTTAAAATTAAAGCAAGGGACTCAGTCGGGGTATGTATGTGTTTATATGTGTAGTAATTGTTGCTTTTTTGTTTGTTTTCTTCCTTAGTAACTGTATGATGGAACATAGATCTGTCCAGGGTGGTATAGAACAATTCTGCATAGCAGTTGAAATCTTTTTCATTCTTTTGTAATGCTGAGTTGCAGCAGTGCAAGCCTGCCAGGCGTTACACCCAGGAAATTTGTGTGCACAGTTTATCACAGGCATGTCCAAACTTTGGCCTCCAGATGTTTTGGACTGTAACTCCCACAGTCCTTTGCCACTGGCAATCTAAGCTTAGAATTCTGGGAGTTGTGGTCCAAAACATCAGGAGGGCCAAAGTTTGGACATGCCTGGTCTGTCACATGAACACCATTAAGAGCACTTGCCCCACTGTGCATTCCTGTATTGCTGCCACAGCTTCACATTGTTAACATGCAACTAAATGCCATTCAATATGTTTTTCTCTTGTAAAAATGGGTAAACATGCCAGTTTTTAAAATAGCTGGCCAGCTTGTGGCCAAAGGCCATTTATAGTTCCCTATCTGTTTTTACTACCCACACTGAATATGCTGCAACACAACTACCCCCCCATGTCTGCTTTTAAAAGAAATCCCATGTTTCTGTTTACTTGGTTTTGAAACGAAATGGTGGTTTTGTTTCTGAAATTTTGCAGCATGAAGGGGTTGTGAGGGGAAAACTTGATTCCCTTTGGGTTTTGGAGAAACTACTCCTCTACTTTAAGCCATTTACTTGCATTTACATTCCACTGAATTTAATGGAACCCTGTTTCCAAGTAAGAAGTCATCTGCACATGAAATTGCCCCTGTTTAGATATCTGTGTTAGCATTATGTTAGAAGGTGCAGTCAATCAACAAAAGGATATGGCTCTTGAGCTCTCGGTATTATCATATGATGCCTTAAATGATTTGTTCTTGCTTTATTTGTACATAATGAAAGCCATAGAAATTTTTCTAGCATTTAAGGGCTTTGTTTCTTGTGAATTTGTTATCGTAATAGCTTTTGAGTGAAACCTGTCTCAACCTTACATCATGAATGTAGATGATGGTGTCAAATGAAAAGACGTCAAGAGTATCATACCACTGACATGTATGGGTCATAATTAACGTGGTTTGTCTCCCGTGGTGACCTAAGTATTATTTTCTTCAAGAAGAGAATGACTAGAATATATATATAAAAAAAGGGGGGGGGAATGTGGCATCTGGAAGGCTGCTTGCTATATTTTAGGGTATGCTTTCATGGAACATGCCCACTTTGTCAGACATAAGAGTTAGAATAAGGAGACAACATGGTGAAACTTGTATGCAAAGCTATAAAATAAAGGGAAATAGGTGGGGGTTTTGCATTGAGCCTTCCCCTGCCCCTCAGCCCCTGAAACTACCCCAGATTCTGGTGCAACCTGCTGGAATGATGTATTAAGGAGCACAGATAGTTGTAGCCTTTTATGATTAGCAGAAGTGTGTTTCTGCTTGTGCAAAATGTCTTTGGATCTAAACCAAAAGATGTAATATTTTACATCACATGAAGAGGTAATGCTCCAGATTTCACAAATGAAGCACACTTGCAGTGTTGAAATTTCTGTCTGCCACTCCTACTCTGAGATGTGTGATGTGTGAAATACAGTATTTGGTTCCTTGCTTTTCATCTAGACTCAAAAATCTGTGGAAGATGACAAGAAAATAAATTATTTCCTTCAAGAAAATAATTTTTCAAATCTTATTGTTAGGCTTAATAGTCGAACTTTATTAGCTTACTGTTGAAAAGGTTGTCCATTGAAATTGTTTTCATATTTTTGTATTACAGACAGTAATAGGTTTATTGCAGGGTTGTAGAATGTGTGCCCTTTAGATGTTGTTGGGTTGGGACTTCCAGTCATTCTCGTAATTAGCCATGCCATCTTGATAATGCTGGACTGATGGGAACCACAATTCCAACATCTGTAGGGGCAGACTTTTCTCACACTTGGTTATGAAATGATGGTTTCTGATGGTTTCAGGTTCCAGGGAAACATGGTCATCCATCAGACAAGTTGGCAACCTAGGTATAACTCTCTGCTCCTGACTCGCCCAACAACAAGCTAAAAGATAATTAAACCTTCTACCCAAGCACCCAAGGATTACCCATCATCCAGAACATCATTCAAATTGTAGCTTTCCTCATACCTTCTGGGTAGAAAGACACTCTTTAATTGCTGATTTAGAACCTGAAGGACACCTAAAGGAACAAAACAGCTGAAGCTGCAAACTTAGTCTTCAGTTTTGGGACATGGGAAAAAACAAAGAATACGGCTGAATTCATTAGGAGCAAGGTTCACCAGTCTACAACTAAACATGCAGTTCTATATTTTAAACATCAGCACTAGAGCCTTAGTTGCCTAAGTGATAACACTTAACTTGTTCTAGAGTAGTGAAGTTTCATGAAGAAAGTCCAGCTAATGTGCTCTCAATAAAGAATGTGCTGCTAAATACAAAAAAAAAATTGTGTCCCAAGATGCATCATAAAAAACACCACAAAGATGTCATGGTCTTGATCCTTTCACCAGTGTGCAAAGAGATGATATAAAATACAGACAGTCTGACTTCTTATATGACTAAAAAAGAAGTAAATTTACAACAGCTTGAAAGCGTGCAACAACACTTGTGAGAAGTGCTAGATCTTCATGCACCAAGAGCAGCAAAGACGATCAACACTCACGGTGACAGGTGGACTCCGTTAACGGATGGGAGAGGAGAGAAGGCAACAATGAACAACTCGCCAAGCATGCTGAACTTTCGTGAGAATAATGCTGCAAGGGGAGTCCGTTATTTGCCCTGGCATGCACTAGTAGCTGATATTGTAGCAGTCATGTGTTTCTGGGGTTTCCCTGACAGGCCATCAGATTCTGCTCTGACAGTCCTATAGCCTATTGCTATTGATGGGGATGAGGACCTATAGAAAAGCAGCTCGACCCTTTGGCTCCTTTTGTTTCCTTGTGGCTCTCCAGAAACATTGGGCCTGATAGCGGGGAAGGCTGGGCTGATTTGTTTTCATGCAAACTTGGATTATTGCTTAAAGTTGAACGTGTTTGAATTCTTGGAACTTTGTTTATCTAATGCTAGACATAGCTATATTTATGGTATAACTGAGATACATTTTCAAATTAAGAAGTGGTTATTTATCTGTGAATGTACCTTAAATATTAAATACAGTGGTACCTTGTATAAAGGAATTAATTCATTCCAAATGAAATTATGTTAAGCAAATTTTCCTTTATACAAATTTCCCATAGGAATGCATTGAAAGCAGAGCAATCCCTAATTGCGACCATTTTTATGTTGTATGGATTCGCCCCATAGAAGATTCTGTTAAGCAAATTTCCCCTGTCTATGGAATGTTTAATGTTGTACAGATTTTATGTTATACAAACCATTTGTTATACGAGGGTCCACTGTATAAGCAGGCTGAAAACTGTAATCAAAAGATTTTTATTACATGCTGTAATAAAACAGTAGATAATATTGCTTTTGACAGTAGATAATATTGCTTTTGACAATTCCCTTCCAGAGTTTTCTAGATACTAAAGAATTCAAAAGTGGTTTACTATTTCCTTCTTCTGGGGTTACTCTGGGGCTGCGTCGTTTGGTCACATTGACTGGGTCTTTACACTGGAGAGCTGAACTTCCGTCCCTTGGACTCTAACTCCCTGTGTAATCCAGCCCAGACATACAAACAACACCAGCAAGTGCCTTCCTACAGGAGACTAACTGCCATAGCAAAACTAAAAAGTATTCAGTTGCTCCCTAGTGAACAGAACCATACTGCAATAATGGATGCCTGAAAGCAAGGGTTGTCCTGACCACACCTATACCTCTTTGAAATACATAGGGATTTGCAAGATTTGTGAAGGGAGGAGTGCATGCTAGTCAAAGTTGAATTGACTAATGAATCTATCACATTTGGTTCCTGCTATACCCTTAATACTGCTTAATTTAAATTCATGAGTGGCTTAGCAATTTTATGATGGTGAGATCATATATGGTAAAGGCAAAAATATAATACAGTACACTGCAATCTGTACAGGTCTTCAGATGGACCACAATCTCTTGAGGTCATTGTAAACAATGTTCCCTTTAAGGTGCACTGCTTGAGTGTGCAGTTCTGCACCCCCCCATGCATACTATTCCTCCTCCACCCCCACACAGTGAATGCTTCTAGTCCCTTTGGTTCCAGTTGTGGTGGAACCCTCTGCAGGTGTGGAGTCGTCATGTGAGGGGCGGAGCCTCACTCAGCAGGGCTGAAAATTAGAAGGAACGTTGATTGTGAGACAATCAACCAGGTCATTCATACAAACATTTGGAGAAAAAGGTGCTAACACGTCAAAGATTATACAATATTGAGCATACTTCTTATTCTAGTCAGGAATGCATTACACACGTGTGGTCTTACATCCCTAAGCTGTCAAATCAGTGACAGATACATAAACAAACTTGTGAAATCAGACTATCGTGCAGTTCCCAAGACCTCAAGAGAGCTCTTTATCATAAAATGCAATGAGAGGATGGAGGAAGTAAAGGTGAATGATTTTATTAATATACAAGACCTAAGGTTTTAATAAAAATATAATAGAAGGCATTGCCTTAATACATTTATTATAATCTTGTCCTTTGTAGTGTTGAATTGGGTGTACCTATGAATTCTTGATGGAGAGCAATATGAATTTTTATTCTGGGTGGTTTTAACACTGTTGGGGATTTTTGCCTCTGTTAAGTGTGTCCAGTGTGCATAAAGGAGAAGTAAAAATATGCCTAGCTAACGCGTCCACGCTTCATCATGTACATTATTGCTTGTTTGACTGGAGTTAATATGGCAGTCTTTCTTTTCCCCACCAGAGGGCTGTATTGGTCTTTGGAAAGAATAAAACAAAAAAGCTGAATCTATCAAAGCTCTTCAAAGTTTACCAAAACAAAGATTGGTTTTGACTGGGCTATTTTATATTTTAATTGCTGATGCTAAAGTTCAGATATGGAAGGTATATGAACTAATCTCTGCAAATAATTGAATTCAACTTTATTGGCAAACTTGCCTACCAGAATTAAACACAATGAAGTTAATAGTAGCCTTGGGTTTTAAACTTAACGTAAAGGTAGATGTGGATATCAAAGCACTGGCCTTTGTCTGTAAGAGTTATCTGAAGTATGTACACCATTGAAATCACATGTAGGCTACCTTTGAGTCTGACTCCACGGTACTTGCTTAGATCTAAGCTTTTCTAGGCAGTGAAGAATTCTGTATCAGGATGCAAGAGTATTTGTGTGGTGCCTGTGAAGTTCTGTAAAGGCATTCTTTTTCTCTAGAGGCAAAGGTTCCTAAATATTTCATCATTAGACTTTAATACGTGCAAACTGCAGTGAGGAAGAGCAATATACTCTCACCAAAGGAAGGCTGCACATTATTGATCCTGGCACACATGGGCACCATGCATCTTCTCCAATAAACTTTGAATTCCAAAGCAGTACTACATCAGGGTGGATGTACATTTTACTTGCATGCATAAAAGGCAAAAAAATGGGGGGAGGATGGAAGTGAAGCAATTCAGTGAATTACCGTATATACTCGAGTATAAGTCAACCTGAATATAAGTTGAGGCCCCTAATTTAAACCCCCCCCCCAAACTGGAGAAACTTATTGACTCGAGAATAAGACTAAGTGGGAAATGCAGCAGGGCCTGGCAGCTCCTCCTTTGTGAACTAGGGAAGTGGTGTGTGATGTTTAAAATGACTTATAGCCACCGAGGCAAGCACTTGCCTCAGTGGCTAAACGTCATTTTAAACATTGCACGCTGCTACCCCGTGATGCAGAGGGGGGTCAGGAGAAGCGGCGCGCAGTGTTTAAAATGACTTTGAGCCAGCGACCAAAGCACTTGCCTCAGTGGCTAAAAGTCATTTTAAACATTGCACGCCACTCACCTGCAACGTGTGGAGGGGGGTCAGGAGAGACAGTGCACAATGTTTACAATGACTTTTATCTACCAACCCAGGCACTTGCCTCTGTGGCTAAAAGTATTGACCCAAATATAAGTCGAGGGCCACTTTTTCAGCCCAAAATTAGGGCTGAAAAACTAGACTTATATTCGAATGCATACAGTACATCTTGTCAGTCTCAGTTGTGGTGCTAATTGTTCTTCCTCGTTGGCTTCCATGTATATGATTGCATATGCTCTCCAAACAACACTGGTACATTCGTTCCTGAAAGGCGAAACTTGACCATGCCACTTCGCTGGGTCTAGCTCTTAATTTCAGATCACGAGCAGTTGTCAAGCCAGTGGAGTTTTAAGGAGGCAGTGCTTTTCCAAGAGGAAAAAAGTTCAGTCATACCTGACAGAGATGAGCCCCTGAGTTCACCTGAAGTATGCCTTTGTATTGTGGCAGTGTCTTGGCTGCTGTCACATCGACACAAAAACGCCCCTGATTTGTTCACTGTTCACTTTTGAATTCTGCACCGTTATATGTGATTTGGCATTATTTGGATTCTTTCTTGGCACCGAACATGATGAAACTGTTTTTCAGCGATGTGACTGGCCATGCAAAAGCTGTCAGTACCCGCCTCTGCTTCCTAGGATTGTTGTTAAAGCTCCTTTACACAGCCTGGCTTAAGAGGAGAGCTATTGTTTTGAAATGGCTTTACGGTTTGCTGGCCTTTCTGTGCTTTTTGCATTTGGCCTCTTGTGCAGGGAAGAGATCTTTTGGTCTGGCAGTGTTTGATGCCTAAGGTCTGAAAGTAAACAATAATTGTTTAGGAGACATGCAAGAGCATCTTAGTGTAACATTTGTGTTTTCTTTTAGGCTTGTCAGAGTGCAGACAAATACAAAGAGAAAGTGAATTGAAATGCATTCATTGGAACCACAGTGGCAGAAGCGATCAACTTTTTGGATTAAGGGAAATCTGTAAAGTTAGTTTTGATTCACACAATCTTGAATTGTTTCAGTTAAAAGATTTTTAAAGCTAAAGCACTGCATATTGTAAATCGAAGCTTGACTGGGGTAAGAATGAATCGTATAACTCGGAGGAGAGTAATATGAACTGAACTCGTCCTTGGCCTGTGAAAGTCCTTTTAGAGTATGATGGCGGCTTATTAATACTTCTGCATGTTGTCAGCTTGATCCTCTTGCTACGTAGTGACTCAAACCCCCCATATTTTACATCCTTGATACGTTGGCCTGAAAGTGCCGAGTTTTCATTTGGGTCCTGATGCTTAAACTTGCTGTGGTAGGCAGAGCCACCGAGAAGCACAACTGTGAAAGAATTATGTTCTGATATGTCCCAGGAAGCAGATCCCAGATACTGTTTTGCTTCATTATGACATGCAGGGAGATTTTAAAGGGTACGGAATATAGCAGAGCATTGGTGAAAATGCTTAGGAGTTGAAATTAATTCACTGTATTTAGCATTGCTGCTGCCCAGGAACAAGCGCATGTGACAATAAAAGCTCCTACTTCAGGGAATAAAACACTTCATTTAAAGCACGGACTTAGTAACAAACCATATCTTCTTGAAAATGTTATGTTGAAAGCTTAAATCTCTTGGCAGTCTTGGTTTTTAATAAACAAACACAAGAGCAAAATGTAAAGCTGGACTCTATAATGGTACAGCTGCATTTTGGGTATAATGTGTTACTTTTAGACTACTCAATAAATAAATACTCAAGGTGATGGACAGACATGGAGATTATAAAACAGTATACAAAGATGCCTGGTGTGTGTCAGAATGCTTGTGCAGTATTTATTTTTTACATTTTTTGGACTGCTGTATGGAACATCTACTCTACATTTAGTGTTGTATTAAGAACGAAACTCCTTTTCAGTTCTATTATTTCCTGTTCTGAAATCTTTGAACTTTCTCCGCTATTGTGAGAAGGAACCCCAGAGGCAAGTATACTTTTCATTATAAAAATAAATGACAAATTGGTGTTGCTAACCCTTCATGCTATTTACATTTGGTTCTGTTCACTTCCCATGTGCTTCAGAAATGTTGTATAAACCTCTTATTAGCTGTTAATAATGTTTGAGCTAGAATCCCAATCTCTTCTGAGACAATTCTAGAAATGGTATCTGTTTCTTGCAGAGCCTTCTCATGCCTGCTTTGAGAAGTCTATTACTTGGATAATGAGGAGCATACATGGATGGTTAGTCAGGTTATTGAACTCCATCAACTTTGGTTGAAACTCACAAAGCAAGCCAAGTTGTAGTACATAAAATTACATGGTGATCAAAAGGTTCCATAATTGCACTTGTAATGATTTTCTCACCCTCAAAATGATGAGATTCAGTGGCATGCCCTTTCTGTAGAGAGATCTCCTTGAATAACAGAAACAATCTTGAATTCATTTAATTACTTTATGAAAGTGTCTTGGACAAGTCAATCCTGAAGGCAGCTGTAATCTGTTCAGAGTAATTTGCAGTGCGAACCGTCACCAGCACTACTGCCTGATAGCCAGATATTTACATAAATTGTCACTTTTCAATGATCAGTTACCATCACTTGTTTCTTCAGCATGTAAAAATACTGTAGTACCCAAGGTGACATGTTAGTGATCATGAATGTTTCCTCATGCTTATTCAGAAATCAGCCTAGACTGTACATATGGATGGAATCAGAGCATAGGTTGAGCCACAATTCATTCCTGGAGCATATATACACTTAAGGTCTTGTTTTACATGTGTAGAAGACTATGTTACACCTGCACATTTTAGTATACCAAACTTAAACTCTGCACATCCAGATTGAAATGTCTGCAAATAAATCCAAAGAGTTTTCTAGTGAGCCATATTTGGGATGCTCAAGCTAACTTTTCTCTATATGAAGACATTTGACTGGATGGAATGTGTATGCGACACATGAGTGGCAGCAAATCAAAATTATTTTCCAGGGGATTGTTTCCATGAATCTTGGAATTTAAGTAATCTACCAAAACATGCAATCAACTAACTTTGGTCCACAAATATGTTGCTCACAACTTAACCAATACCTGGGATACTTAAATTGTTGGTAAGAGAACCAGATTGAATAGGGTTGTTCAGTTTCAGTCCTGCATGTGTGTATGAACAGCTGCTTTTTTCTACAAATGCCCATTGCTTTAAAACTTGAAGCAAAAAAAAAAAGCATCTGCTTCAGATACATTTATGTTCTTAGCAAACAAACTGTGTCAATTTCTTTTTCTAACTCTATTCATTTTTTGTTACAGAGAACCTAATATCCCTATGAGCTGCCTAGATGCCCTAAGCACATCCGATCTCGCCTGATTTCGGAAGCTAAGCAGGGTCGGCCCTGGTTAGTACTTGGATGGGAGACCACCAGGGAATACCAGGTGCTGTAGGAACTGGCAAGCCGCTCCAGTATTTCTGCCAAGAAAACTCCATGGACATGGGGTCACAAAGAGTCGGTCACGACTGTAATGACACAACACACACAATATACCTATATGCTGGAATCACATGAAGGATCACTTGTTACATAAATTTTCTTTTGTCCTATCACTGAATGTTGATATGGCAGCTGCAGACTTCAGTGGCGTTGCTGCCCAGCTAGTTGGATGAATGTTGTTTCTGAGTAAACCATTGCTGCCCTTTCATTCCATCATCACATTCTTCATGGACACAGCACGAGTTTGAAAAAAGAGAAACTCCTGCTCACAGGTAGACTGTAAACACAAAGGTGAAAAAAACCATGGGAAATTCAGTTTCTGGCTCACATGTAAGCAAAACTATTCTCGTCCTCGGACCCAGTGCTGTAACTGTAAAAATGTGATGATGTGTTAGGTGGTCTTCTCTGAGCCTGTTCACAACAATGCCTAAATAGGATTCCAGAATATCTAATGATAAGATTGCAACATTTTCTGACTGATACATTAGACTAGCTGGTCAGAAAAGACTATTTGGACAGCTGGCAATTAGAGATGGGCACGGAACGAACATTTTTTCGTTTCCGTTATCGTTTGTCATTTCCGTTACGTAACGAAACAACAAATGAAAACTGTGATGAAAATGAAACGAAATGAACAGAACCACTGAAATTGTGGTCATTATGTTTTGTTTCCATTAATGGCGACGCACAATGAAATGAGCTGTTTTACATGTTAAAAAACGCCCTGGACATCCGTAAAAACGCAGCGATAATTATTTATATTGTCTGATAATACCTACCAGGGAGGTTGGGGTCCTTAAAACGTTTGTTTTTGTCTTCTCCCATCGCGATGTATTTTTCTTTTCCCTTTAAAATGGATGTCGCCAGCAGCCACAAAATGGAGGCAAGCCATGTGATCTGGGATCATGTTCAACCAATAGCATGTCCAGGTTGCAGACTGGGCGGGCAGGTCTGGCAGCCACAGAGGGCATAAAAAGCTCTGGCAGCCCCCGTCCTCCTTGCAGTCTCTGGTGGGAGTTAGGGTGGGATTGCTGTCTCTGCGACTCTAGCTTCAGTCCTGCAGCCTCCCCGTGTGCATGCGTGCTGCATACCTCTCGGTGAGTACCCTCCCTTGCCCCACAGTGCAGTCACTCTGTGGCTGCCTTGCACCCTGGGCAACGCCCGCCGCTGCCTTTGCAGCCCCCCTGCATACCTAGTCTATACTGTGTGTCTGCCAGCATCCATTTTTTTTAGTGTTTTCCCTCTGGTCTGGGCGTTGGGGGATGCCTGCACATGGAAATGCTTTAAAATCGTGCAAAAAGTGGGTAGAAACGACAAATGAAAAACGAAAAACAGTAATGAAATTTTTCAAAAAATTCGCAACAAACGGAAACGAACCAAAACAGACCTCTCAACGACAAACGAAAAACCGAAACACCATTTTTTGGTTTCGTGCCCATCTCTACTGGCAATATGTATCCCTCACTGATTTATAATCAAACACTAGAGGTGTTGTTTAAAGTTTTTAGCCCATGGGTGATGGGCCAGCTAATTTAAAAAAACATACAAACAACTGTGCCTCCTTTTGCATTCGTAGTGCTTGCATAAGTAGATGGCACTTGTGTTGACCTGAACTTTTCATTGTGTTTTCTGTGCAAATATATACATGTGCAGATTTAATCACCGAGCTAATTGCAAGAAATCTGATGTGGTTAGTTCACTTCTGTTTGGGTGATATGCCTACTAAGAGAGAGCATATACTTGAGCGTTAGCCTTCATAGAACAGCCTTCCTCGGCCACTTCATTTTCAGCATAGTTGCAGGACATTGGACAGGCTATCTGACAGGCTGTGACCTACATGGCACAGTGGTTAAATTGCAATACTGCAGCCAAAACTGCTCAAACTTGCGTTTAATCCCAGGTAATCTTCTTGAAGTTGACTAAGGCTGGTAAATTGAGTACCCAGTTGCTTGGGGGAAAGGGCCATTTCAGCTTTCATTCATAAACATTTTAAACTACGCAGAGAGTGCTTTAAGCACTATGGGACTATATACTGTATAAGCAGCATATTTCATTTTGCTTTGCTATCTTAAGCTAGTGGGAGGTGTAGTCCAACAACACCTGGAGGACACAAAGTTACTTTAGGTTGACCTGGTGAGGTTTTTCTTTTTTTTACACTTTGTTGGCTTCCTGATAGAGCTGTCCTGAAAGATTTATTTGAATGGATAGGAGAAGGCACGGTATTGAATAACGTGCTTTGTCTTGGTTAGATCTGTGACTGATACTTATCAGGAGACAAGGTTCTAAGAAGTTCATAAGCTTTCTCCTGCAGTCATCAGCATAATAGAATCTACCAAAACTTGCTCTAAGTAATGTAGCTGGCTGAGTTGCTATATATAATCTGCTTAGAATTTGATGTCCATGTTTTGATAGATACCTGTGCTGCAGAAGCACATATTTTTCTGTGTACAATTGTCAGCACCATCCCAACTACTGTTGGATTAGTTACTTCCATAAGGCAAAGAGACACTCAAAGAGATACCATTCTAAACATAACTGAAGTAGAGGGCTGTGAGTTACATAATGATGCCATGAAACTTGAAGGCAGGCCCAGCCCTACCATTAAGCAGAAGGAAGTGGTAAGGCCAGGCAGCAAATTATTAATGACTTTGTTTATTGTATTTTTTGCTCGTAAGGATAGGAAGAGGTGCTTTTTCCCCCTTTTGATTTGATCAAGTAACTTGATATAAATGAATGAGATGCCATTGGCTCCTTTATCTCAGCCATAAAAATGGCAATGGTCTGCCATTTTCAGGTGTGGATGTAACTATTCTACCCTATATTCCTACAACACAGACCCTTTGGTGTTATTAAATAAATGTTGGAGTCTATCTTGAAAGAGGAGTTGTGATGTATAGACCAACAATTTGAGTTTTCTTGAGGAGAAAGCTAAAACCAAATTGTTCAGTCTTGCTACGTAGATGTGTCTTTGATTCCCACCATCACCAACAAAAAGGAAATAAAACAAAAATGGATTGAGCCGTCCCTCCAAAAAAGCTCGCTTAGGGGCAACGAGTTAGCATATGTTAGTAAATGACTATTTGATCACTTGAATGTATGAAACAAAAAACAATCAATTATAGGAAACTCCTCTTTGTTCAGTTTCCCCATTCAAAGTCATGTTTGCTTTTCCAACTGAGAAAAAAAATGTGTGGACTACTGCTGGAAGAATCCTGCGCACTTTAGCTGACAAAAGAGTATTTTAATTTCGTCTGAGAAGAAATATGTCTTTTTAATTTTATGAAACTGCTTGTATTAATATTGCACTATTGTACTTGCCAAAAGGAGATTTAAAACATGCAACTAATTTTGTTTTTCCTTAATGCTTAATTAGTACTCTGTTCAGCAGTAGCTTGCTCACAGAGGAGTTGAACAGTAATTTTCAGATCTGAAGAGGAAGTTGTTGAATAGCTAGTACCCCCCTCCTGCTCTATTTTGCTGTGGGCATGAAAATATACCTTCAATCCAAACTTCATTTTCACAAAAGCCACCCCACCACAGAAGATGAAACTTGCTTTGTATTCATAAACCAGGTTTATTTGGGGGGGGGCATTAAAATTGAGAGCATTCAGAATACTTAAAAAAAATATGAATTGTAGATTGCTGCAAGACTAATTGTCTTTGGATAGGAAAAGTGAAAGATAAGAGTAATGTCTTACTAGGTTTAACACATTTTATTTCAGGAACTTGTTCAGGCCCCCCTATCTAATATACAAAGGGTGAGTTTCATTTGGGGTGAATACCGTGATGTCTGTCATGTTCAACACAAAGGTGCAAGGTTTATATATTATTGTGATATGCCAAAAAGAAAAAGTTGAACTTAACAGATGTGGTGTGGTGTATACAACAGAGCTTTCATTAGCATTTCCATTTAAACACAATAGGACTGGCTGGGGTTCAGAGAGGTACCATACTTTAAGTGCACCTGCTGGTTCAAGCATGGCTGGCATAATTCTTTAACGTCTTACTGAAAGGCAACGGCTGCTTAAATTCTCCTTTATTGATATGTATTTTGTTCTTGTGTTGTAAACTGCCGTTCATCCACAGGGAACCCATGGTTTTATATATATATAATATCTAAAAAAACAAAAATCCAAGAGAGTACAATTGCAAACAACAATGCCAAAGTCTTTTTATCAACAAACTAGAAACAAAATAGCAACCAAGTGAAATAAAAAGATGAGGCAAAAGTGCCAGGTTTAAAATAAGGGGATCAGAAGGGACAGTCTAATGTGGCTGGAGAAAGAAAATAATATCAGTTCCTAATGATACCCCTGTATTCCAAAAATGATGTGCCACCACAGAGAAGGCCCTTTGATTCATAAGTGGCCCTGTGTTTTTTTTCAATAGTAGTACTCAGAGGAGGGCTACTTCTTGAAGACCTATTAATGCCTGACCAGGGTGCTAGAGGAGATATTCTGCCAGGTATATGGATCCCTAGCCATTCCTGGATTTTATGTTTATGAACACAACCTGAAATTTGGCCCTCGATTAAATTATACATTTTCGTATTAGCAGGAGTGGGGAAGTATGATGGAATCCCAAGATGTAATCCAATGCTCCCTAAATCTATGATTGCAGCCTACTGATAACAGGACACAATTGATTGCCCGGTGGAGTTGGGTATTCTTTTAAATGGCCAAAATCCTTTTGCTTAGCGTAGCCAATCCAACTACTGTATTTGTTTATTTGTATTTATTTATTTATTTGACTTTTATAGTATATAAACTATATATAAACTATAGTAGGCCCATTGAATCAATGAAGAGTTGGTGAACAAGCTTCCTTGTTCCATTGATTTAAATTGGGCCTCTCTTACCACACTTACTTTAATGTAGTTTCTCAGATCCACCAAGGTTTTGTCAGGCTCACCTGACAAGGCAACAGGAGACTCTCCAAGAGCTGTCAGGAACCTAAGAGCATAAGAAGAGCCATAGTGGATGAGGCCAAAGGCCCATCTATTCCAGCTTCCTGTATCTCAGAATGGCCCCACCAAATGTGTCAAACTCTGAGATTAGATATCTGTCTTCTGATAACACTCCCCTGCATCTGGCCCTTGAAGGACCCTGGTTTTAAGCCTGGGGGTTACACATCTCCATCATGGTTTGTAACCTGTGATGGACTTTTCCTCCAGAAATCTGTCCAATCCCCTTTTGAAGGCATCCAGGCCAGATGACATCACCACATCCTGTGACAGGGAGTTCCACAGACTAACAACACGCTGGGTAAAAATAAATAAATTCTTTTATCTGTTCTCACTCTCCAGCCCACAATTTGAGTGGATGTCCTCTTGTTCTGGTATTTTGTGAGAGGGAGAAGAGCATCCCTCTATTCAGATTCATCAATATCGTGGGGCAGACCATATTAAAAGGTCTCCAACCTGGCCATGTTCCAGTGAATCTAAACTTCACCAGGTAGTGATCTGTCTATGACAATGGAACCACAAAGGGTTGCTCCATGGCCAACCAGCCAAGATCTGTCATACGAAGAAGATAGGATCTAAAGTGTGCCTTGTGGTATGGGGGGGGGAGCAGATGCCATTCTGACCAAATGTTACCCACAGTCCTATTATGGGAGAATTAGTGGTGTAGTGGCTGGAGTTATGGACTAGGATTCAGAAAACCTGGGTTTGGATCCCTGCTTGGCCATGGAAACTCACAGGGAGAGTAGAAGTGGTAAAACTACTACTTAAATAACTTAGTTACCTTGAATGCCCTTCTGTAAGTTGGTTTTGTAAGTTGGTTTACCCTACTGTACGTTGGTTTTGACTTGATAACATTTAACAATAGCCTACAAATATAAAATAAAGTCTTTACCAGGTATAGTATTATTGAAAATTCATGACAATCCTGTTTTTCTCTCTTGCAATGTATTATAGGCAACTTGACATTTACAGCATAGGTCTTTGCATAGAGGTCCTGTTGTTCTTTATATGCACATGAAATGGTATAAAATATTGAGGGTTCAATGAGAAGTGGGGGCTTGGTTGTTCAGCCTTGGGAGAACTTTGTGAAACTTAAGTATACATATGACTTCCTTTTTTTCTTTTCTTCCTTCTTCCAGCCAATTAGGTCAGTCCTTGACTAAGGATAGCAAGCCCATAATGTTTTTTCTTCTTACTACTAGGAATTGTCCCTAGAGGGTAAGGTTAGAACACATTCAACTAGAGCAAAAGTAGTAAGGGTATCCAGCCTCAGGTCACTCTAGTCTCATGAGATTTGGAAGGCAACCATTTTAGAATTGCTAAGAGGTAGAACATTATACCAAACAGTACTATCTCAACTTTGTTCAGGAGTTTCAAATTCAGTCTGGACATATTCTGAAGACAATTCTGTACACCTGAGTCTATGTTTTAATATAGGTTCCTTTCCTTTTTGCATAACCAAATTTGAGCAGTGAAGGAAAATGTTCAGTTCTGGTTACTAACTGTAGGTCAATAAAGTATATGTGGAGAAGATTTTGTAAACTAAATGCAGTTTAATACTATGAGAGCGTGAGCAAATTTACTTATTTCTTGCTTTCCGTACCAGGCACATTTTTATACACCTCTATGATATCTCCCTTTCCTTGCATTTTTTTCTAAGATGAAGTCAACCCTTTATGTAAGTCCCATTGATCCAATAAGTGTACCCTGGTTGGGATTAGCAATTGGATTTAGCTTCCATAATCCCCAATTCCTGATCTCTGACTGCTCTCTAGTCAGACAACAATATGTATTCGACTGGTTTCACAAGCGTTTTGTTTTCTTTAAAATAATTTGTGTTAGGTAACAAATACATCAAACCAAAGGGAAAAAAACCATAAGAAGGGCCAAACCCATTCCTCATATAGATCATTCTGGTAGGATGAATACAGAATACTTCCGCTTCACTTAATCATGGTTGGTCTGCAGAGGACAGTTGTTTGCCATTTTAGGTCTACCTTGAAACCTGAATGTATAAAAGAGTGTAAATGAAGACCTATTCTTGACTACAATATATTCAATAAAGGAATATGAAACCCTGAAGAAATTGTATGAGTTATTTTTATGTCTCAGCTGTGTCATTTTTTTAATGATTAAAAGATTAATAAACAATTGGAGCTGTAGTCAGTCCATAATTTCAATGGACCAAACTGCAAATTGCAATTAATTTTAATCTTTTACATAATGTTCTAAATGTAATTGGTTTTAATTTGTAGCAAATGTTAGTCTGGCAGTCACATGTCAATATCCTGCTAGGTATTTCCCATGGAGAAAAGAATTAAATTTCATAAAGAATGCCAAGTTGTGTACTTATTTATTTATTATTTATTTATTATTTGCACTTATTAACCGCCCCATTTTCCTATATGGAACTCTGGGCGGTGTACAGAACATAGAGTGAGAAAAGTTGCTCATCTTTTACATCAATTGTACTGACAAGGAAACCAATTCTTTTGTATTTATAATTTAATCTATTTCACCAAGAAAAAATACTTCTTTGAGCATTGCTACCACATATGCATATGTGTACCTAATCTTGTTGAGGGTGTGTCTTCCTGAATGTAGGAGGACTGAAATATGTATTGACATGTTTAAATTTCATTGTAGTTTAAATAACAATATACATGTTGGGTGTTGGATAGTATCAGAAGACCTGTAGTTAGGACCCCCAGTTCTGCCGTAAAAACTCACTGAGGGGTGGAACTTGATAAACCACTCCTGAGAAATTAACAGGTCATACTGCGATTATCAGGGAGAACCCACTGCCTTGATGCACATTTAAGAAATCAGGTGGAGACTCTTTAATTGCTGGTTAAGAACTGCTCTGCTATATAAAGAATTATTTCCCAATCTTGGGTCCTCAGATGTTCTTGGATGACAACTCCTATAAATCAAGACAAGCACAGCTTGACTTGGTGGAGGCTTCTGAGAGTTTTAGTCCAAAATGTCTGGGAATTCATGCCCTTTGCTACTCTTGAACTTTCATGGGCAAAGGTGATGAGTAGTTTGTGCCAGTGACTTAAATCCTCATCAGCCCTGTTGGGGATACCTGGGGCATAAATGCAAGTTTGGATGTAAATTATATCTTTATGTCTGTGCTTTTTCCCCAACCATGATTTTAGTTTTGTCCACCCTGATATCTTTTGCTTTGATGTTCTATAAGAGAAGAGAACAAATTATATAACAATGGGTTGCATCATTATTTTGTCACTAGGTAGTGACAAAATCATCTTTTTAAAAACATTGTTAGTCCTAGGGTACCATAAATTGACTACTTGTTATGCTTTTGGATTAGCTACAGTAGTTTACAGATTATTAGATATTTTCAATTCACTGATATGAATATCCCTTCTTTCTGCTGCTCAGCAACAAATTTGTTAGCAGTTCAAGTGCCAGTATAAATAGATGTGTTACTCTCTTTCAGATCTGTATCTCATTAGGCTAGAGGCCATTAGTCCTATATTATGATCTATTATACTATAAAATGCCCTGATACATGTAAAAAAATATGTTCCTAGTTTCATTGGCTGAAATCCTGTTGCATTGTTCCATGTGCTATTTATGAAGCACTGCAAGATATGTGCTGTGCCCCGTGGAACAGTGGTTAAATGCCTGTACTGCAGCTAAAACCGTGCTCACAACCTGGGGTTCAATCCCAGTTAGACGGCTCATTGGTTGAATCAGCCTTCTATTCTTCTGAGATTGGTAAAATGAGTACCCAGATTGCTGAGTGGCAGCAAGTTGTAGCCTGCATGATATTTATTTATTTTATTTAATTATTGGATTTCTATGCCACCCATCTGGCAGCGAGGTCACTCTGGGCGGTTTACAACAATTAACACATTCAAACAGTTTATACAATAAAACCATAAAACAGTAACACAATAAAATAAAAAATAAAATTATATTAAAGTGACAAAACAATATATTATTATTGGCAGGCTAATCAGTTAAAATCAAGATTTAATGGGTGAACACTGAATTGCAATTATATTTGGGGGTATGCCTGCTTAAATAACCAAGTTTTTAATAGTTTTTTAAAGGCAGCCAAAGGGGGGGCAGGCAGATGTCTGGTGGGAGGTTATTCCACAGGCAAGGGGCAACGGCAGAGAAGGCCCTATTTCTTGTTTTTTCCTTTCGGGCTTCTCTGATTAAATTGTAAACTCTCCCACAGAGTGCTTTAAGCACTATGGGGCGATATATAAGCAGAACACTTTGCTTTGCTTTAATGAGAACCACATGGCCAACTGCACAATCAAATTGCACAACAGTTGTTGCAATGCTCACAAACATACAGAAGTGTAACCTGATGCTGCATGCAGATAAACAGGATTTTTATATCAACAATTTCCACTTTGTTTTGTCAAAAGGTTTTTGTGGTAAGGGACATTAACATTTGAAGGGAAGATAGCATCAGAAAAAGTGGCAAGATCATACTGGAGGCAGCTCTGCTTATCTTATTTCTTCAATGGAAAGACAGGCATAAACTATTATTCCACCTGCTTTGGAAAACAATGGCAAAACGTCAGCTTTCAGGTACAACACATCACTTCTTCCGCAACTCTTACACACAGCCTGCTGACATCCTCAATGATGTCTCATCTACTATATTATTACTTTCAATATTTGGTAAGCTTTGACAGGTGCAATATTTGGTAGGCCTTGTCCCCATTTTGGTGTAGCTCTAAGGCTTTCTTCTCTGTCAATAGTGCTATCCTATCTGGATATAGGGAGCATGTCAGATGTGATAGAGTCCTGTAAATATTGTTGTCATCTTTATTTTCAGTAGACAGTCTTACTGGCAGTTTGAGCTGCCTTGATGGTGGGCTTGAAATGCCTGCATCTCTGATCTGGCTCTGTTCTATGCATTAATTCCTTCTTGTCCTGATACTAGACCTAAGCAATGGTCTTTATTCAACCTTCCTTGTGTGCTTTGTTTGTAAAAACATGTAAGTATTTGTTTAACAGTTTAGACTGCAAGGTCAGCAGACTGGCAGCAATTAAAAGTGATTCCCTTACAGTCGTAACATCATAAGAGGCCACTAGGGTTTTTAATTTGTCTCTTATTATGTGTCGTGCCTCTGCGGAATCAAAGTCAACCTGATCGCATGCGCTCAAAAAGTCCAACTGAATGGCAATCAGTTCATTAATTAATGTGCCTTTCTAATACTATGGACCCCCTGCCCTAAATAGATGTACATACCCTACATCCTATATACACACACCCCACATCCTGCTCCTAGCAAAGTAAGCAGCCAAAAGGCAGGTCTGGAATCTCTTATCTCCTGTTTCTGATGTTATAACGAACACCCACGGATAGATGTTACTTTCATTTGATGCAATTTCTTTCTACGTCATTGTTTTGTTAGTTCAAGGGACTTGTTTGAGACATGTTTTGGAATAGCTGGAAAGGGAAACAAATTTACCAAATGAGATTTGTCAGCTCTGTTTCTAAGATAAAATAATTTTTTTTAAAAGAACAAAAAGATATATTTTATTTTTGCCAGGTCCGTTGGAGATGATTGCACTGACGGGCTCATTGTGCTTGAGTTGTTAAATTAGTCATCTAAAAGTTGTTTGCATTACAGAAGGGAACCAATTGTAAAACAAATAGTGATGGCTATTAAATATCAATCCGTATTTTATTTAAACAGTAAACATACGGCCTGCTACAAAAAGAGCAGCTCAAAACTTGAAAACACTCACAGCTTCTTATATGAATTTCCTTCATTGCATTTGGTCAGAACAGAATTAAAAAGAGAAAGCATATTCAGTGGTGAAACTGGATTCATATGTGCACAATGAATTACCCAGATAATTAAAGTTGGCTTTGAACAATGAATGTAAAATTGCTAAGACTTAAATACTGTAAGCATGTAATTGCAGAGAGTGGTATAAATTTATGTGGTGTCTGTTGTTTCTGTAATCTAAGTTATACCCTGTGTTGTAACCTAAATTTCTCTTGCCCCAGGTTATTTCTAGAACTGAAGTAGCTTGTGTCTAATACTATTTTTCTTCTTCTGATAAACTTCATTTTAAATTATACTGTAGCAACTTAAAATACAATAGGAGCAAACAATAATATCTTTTCTACTTAATTTCCTAGCGTTGATATACTTAAATTATTGTCCTGGTGATTATCCCGGCACTAATTCAAGCACTTCTAATTGGAAGTCATTAAACTCAAGTATAAAAAGAGCACACAGAGTTATTTTTTCTACTTGTTTGTGGCCATTAGTGACAAAAATAACACCAAAAATCCTGTGATTGTACTCATATATATTACCTGTGCTTCATTTAGATGAAATTCGGTCTGATTTGGCACTCTGTTCCCCTTAGGCCATTCAGAAGCAAAGCCCTCAAGCCAGGGCATCAATGCAGCAGCAGCAGCATCTGCTTACCATTGTCCACTTAGTGGTACAGAGAGGTAGTGGAAGGCTTATCAATGTTACTAAGGGTGAGAGGGCACGGACATTTGTCTTGATGTTCATTGTGCTTTGAGGGCAGGCTGGTTTGATACTTTTCCAGGCAACCAGACAAGTGCTGCCACAAACCAGCTTGTCCCCAGAGCATTCCTAACTGTACCTTTCTGGCTCCCAGTCAGGAACTGCTCTTTTCTAGGTACAGGTAGGATCACTCCGTTTTGGTTCAATTCCAGCATGGTGGAATTGAACCAAAGTGGACTGCCAGTTATTTTAAGAGAAGCCACTTAACTGTCTTGAGAAATGGAAAGCTTCCACTTCACTGTCCTTTGGACAAGAGAGAGGAGGATTTGTATTTCTTTTTAATGTATCAGTAACAGAGATGGGCACGAATACAAAAAATGGAGTTTCGTTTGTCGTTTGTTGTTTAGAGATCCGTTTTGGTTCATTTCCGTTGTTTGTGATTTTTTTGCAAAAAATTGTTTTCATTTCGTTAACGTTTTGTTACCGTTTCGTTACCGTTTCGTTACCATTTATTCCAATTCTAAGTGATTTTTTTAGCATTTAATGGAGCTCGCTTCATTGCTGTAACAGAAACGAAACGCACGACAAAAATCCCCGTGTTTCTGTTCGTTTCGTTTCATTTTAAGGACAAATTTCGTTTGTCATTTCGTTGCGTAACAAAACAAAAAACGAAAAATGAAAACGAAAAATTGTTCGTTCCGTGCCCATCTCTAATCAGTAAAGCTTTGTGGTGGTGGTGGGGAATTAAGCCGGGTCTAAGCATCAGTGATGTGTTGCATTAGTTAGTAACCATTAAAAATATATTGCGAGCTGTGTCTGTTTTCTCCTCCAAAGGAGAGCAGAAGTGGGGCTTTGCCTCAGGGTACCAAAAATCTAAGATTGAATCTATTTGTGATGGTAAGCAATACTTCCAAGCCTCATTCACTTTCCTCTTTTTGGAAATTAATCTTCCTTTGGGGGGGGGTCAACATTCTTTTTCCCTTTTTTCATGGTGGGGTTGTGCACATGCCTCTGAGCAGAGTTGGAAAAGTGCCGACTGTCTCGCAGTGCCAATAAATTACCAGTCTGATAAGAAAGAAGATCCAGCAGCCCGAAGCTACCAGAGCATACTCAGTCCCTGGACAAGTAGACATAGCTGTTACCTGGTTATCATTCTCACTTGGGTGATGAGTACTGCAATTTTGTTTTAAATTATTATGGTAATTTAGGATACTGTGTCTTGTATGTTTAAGTCAGCACACGAGGTTTTATGCACATCTCTGTCCCCTTCTGCCCTCCTGTCATTACAACTCTATCAAGCAGGGACTGGAGATGGTGCCAATACCCCTTTGATTAGTACAAGTGCAGGACCTGGAGGAATGTGTGATGGTCCACAGAGGGCTCACTGTAGATCTTTATAGTTTGAGATGGATATTACAGCTACATCTGGAGGCCAGAGTTATTTCATTCTGTATGTCAAGAGTACGTTTGTATGCTGCCACTACTTCTATTGTTGACAGTTATGTTCCTTTCATTGCTTGGGACATTCTTCCAATGTATTCTCATTTTGTCCCTGCATTATTCAGTGGCTGGCATCCCTGCAGTGCCACAGTTTGGGAGTTCGATTCCCCGTTGTGCCTCCTTTAGAGGGAATGGACTCAAGGATCCATACAGCTCCTTCCAGCTCTGCAATTCAAAGGTTCTTCTTATTATTTCCCACTCCTTAGGGAAATACTATTCATTGACTCGTTCATGGAAAGATTTAGAAAGTTCACTTCTGTTATGTCTAAGAGCGTAGAATGAGCCATGCGGGAGAAGACCAAAGGTCTGTCCCATGCTGTGCTCAGTTCATACAATACTCAACCATTTGCCTTTGGAATTTATTTCTATTTATTTATTAGATTTTTACACCACCCATCTGGGAGCAAGGCCATTCTGGAAAGCTCACCAACACCTTGTAAGGATAACTGTTCTCTCCATCTCTTGTTTCCCAAGATTTATTATGAAGAGACCAATCTCCCCTCTAATGTTCAGCACTGCTGGGCAGGGCTCTGTGCCTCGCGCACGTGACTCCACCCCCACCCACTTGTGTGCGGTTCCATTGCAAGTGCAACTGGAACCAAAGGGGCTGCAAACTGTCAGCGTAGGTGTGCAGGGGAGGAGGAAGGCTGTGTGGAGGGGTGGAGGTGTATGGACTCTTGCAGTTGCACACCACTTAGAGGGAACCTTGAAAGGCAGATCTTTCTTTGATATTGGAAATGATATAGCCACCTGAACTGTCAGCCATCATTACATCTTGTGGCAGAAATTCCACACTTCTCACTGATTCTGCTCGTTACTAGAAGCCTTGTAGATATTAAGTTGCGGTACTTCAGTAAGACTTTGCTCATGACCTGAGTTCTATCCCCACAGAATCAGGTTGCTGGCTCAAAGTTGACTCAGCCTTTCATCCTTCCGAGGTTGGTAAACTGAGTACCCAAATTGATGGGGGTCAAAGCATTACATGCATATTTATGTTTCAAATCCCCCAGCGAGTGTTTTCAACGCTATGGAGCAGTATATAAGCAACACAGTTTGCTTTTTGCTTTTGCAAAACCCTGGGTCATAATCTGTTTAATGCTTTCCATATGGGTCATTGTGGGGACTGATGGTTGGGAGGGGGCAGAGATTTTGAGGAAACTATACCTTGATGTTGCAAAGTGTTGGTGGGGGGGACAGAGATTTGCGTGTCTCCTTCTATACATGTTATTTATTTATTTATTTATTTATTTATTTATTTATTTATTTATTTATTTATTCGATTTATATACCACCCATCTTCCAGAAGGAACTCTGGGCGGTTTACAATTAAAACAGAACAACAAGAAAGGAAAAACAAAAGAAAAGGCCAAAAAATACCAATAAAATAAGGAGGGACAATACCCTCCATGAAAGATGACGCGGGCGGCAAAAGAGAGAGAAAAAAATTAAGTTAAAAGGTCGCCATATGCCTCTTTAAAAAAGGTGTGTTTTCAGGGCCTTTTTAAAGGCAGGCAGGGACTGTGTTAGGTGCAGCTCACTGGGGAGATGATTCCACAGCGTGGGGCCCACCACAGAGAAGGCGTGGTTATGCGGGAGCGATTTCTGCACCTCCCTGGGTGTGGCCACCCTAAGTGAGCGCACCTGCACCATTCTCGCGGGCCTGTTCCCAGTTGATCTCTGAAAGATACGCTCAGACAAGTACTCTGGTCCCAAGCTGTGGAGGGTTTTGAAGATCAAAACCAGGGCCTTGAACCTTATCCGGAGGACAACAGGAAGCCAATGGAGGCGAGCCAGAACTGGGGTGATGTGCTCGAATCTACGAGCACCCACCACCAGTCTGGCCGCCGTATTCTGCACCCGCTGGAGCCTCCGGACAAGGGTCAAGGGCAACTCCATGTAGAGGGCATTGCAATAGTCGATCCCCAAAATCACGAGGGCCTGCACGACAGTCCTCAGGGAGGACTCATCGAGGTACTGTCGGATCTGGGCGATCCTCCGGAGATGGATAAAATTAATGGTTAAGCACTTTCTTCCTTGACCTTTTGGACAAAGATATTAAAGTAAGCATGAGAAACAGGTCGGGGGGGAAGGCGAGGGAGAAGAGATAACTGTGTCTTATTAAATCTCTCTTGATGCAAATGTGGTAGAGGCAAGCATCATAGGTTACTTGGCTATTATAAAAGAAATCACAACTTGAAAAGTTTGGGAGTCCCCGCTCTGCCCAGTATGGGTATCCCACTTTGGTCACTAGGGAACATTTAAATCCCATTTCTTACCTTTTTTCTCAATGTCGTTGTTGTAGGCTTTGAAACAGCAAAGTCCCTTGCACTCCATGGTGCGCATGTCATCCTTGCCTGCCGAAATATGTTGAGAGCGAATGAGGCTGTGCAGCGCATCTTGGAAGAATGGGTAAGGGAACCTACTGCTTTACTCCATTTAATCTTGATATTGGCCACATTGGCCATGTGTGAGTTGCCTGGGTCTAATATGCAGAACATGCAAAATGTGAACTTTGTCTTTTTGAACACTAAATTGGGTTTTAATGTGTTCGGGCAGCAAGTGAGTGGGAACATTGCCTGTCTGGAAATGAGCTGAATAAAAAAAAACTCTGCCTTTATTATATTGTTAATCACTCCTCGTTCCTAAGTGTTCACAGTACAATCTCATCTGTAAAGTACATAACAAGAGTACCTTCAATGCATCTTTGTAATTTCTTTGTTGTTTATTAAGAGGGACTAATTAACTTTGATTATTACAGTAATATTGTGTCACTTTGACAGTCCCTCCGATTTATGATTCAGTGAAAATAAACAAATGAAATGCAGGTGCTGAAGCAGAAAGAATAAGTTATTATTGAACTTTAATCACTTGAGTTGTGTAACTAAGAGAGAATTAGTTGATAAATTACAGGATGTTTAAAATTTCTATCAAGTTGTACATGGACTTGGGAAGATTACAGTTATTTCAGATAAAGAAAAAAGGCACATTTGGTCTAAATGTGTTTATTTAATTTTAATTTATTGTTAGTATTTTCAAAAGTTGGAAGTCGACTATCATATATATTTATGTTGGTTTTCAGTAATGATGTTGGGACCATTTCCTTCATGAGCTGCTTGTCAAAAATCTCTCTCTTAATATCTGTGCTTACCGCCTTCTTTTCCTTGTATACCATGCTTGTTGGTGGCATTGGCTTATTTGCTCTTACATCACAGCAGGGTTTTTTAAAAATGTACCCTTTCACTGTGATTGGCATAGCTCAGTCTGACAAGATAAAGTTAGAATGGAAGGACTCCCTTATGCACTGATTCATTAGCCACTGATTCAGTTATCCACGGTTGGCAGAGGAAAAAATTAAATAAATAATTCAGCAGCTGCAAAGCAAGCTACTATCAAAAGCAACAGCTGTAAAGCAAGCTACTGTCACAAAACAGCCGTAAACCAAGTACTGTCACAAAACAGCAGTTCGGGGGGTGGTGGCATTCTCTCTTATCTATTTTATTTGTTATCCATGGGAAAGCCGGGAACCAATTCCCAGCAAATATCAGGGTCCTTCTGTATGTGGTTGGGAGACCAGTGGAGAATACTAGGGATTCCCTGGTAGATGAATAGAATAGAGCAAATGCGTTATGCTAGACAAGTGATGGTGAACCTATGGCACGGGTGCCACAGGTGGCACTCGGAGCCCTTTCTGTGGGCACCCAACATTACCCCTTCATAGCCACCTGTATACAGGTTAAATTACTGTATTGGCACTTTGCAAAAAAATAATAAATAGTGGGTTTTGAATTGTAGTTTGGGCACTCCTTCTCTAAAAGGTTCGCCATCACTGCGCTAGACATTGGTTGGAAAATTTAAAGACCAGCATACACTACAGCGATCTATGTAAAACAGACAAAGAGAGTAAAAATACATTAAGACAACAAATATAGCAATATAAAACCAAGGTTTAAGAATTTAGCTATCTATTCTGGCCGCCGTGACATGCTGCTCCTTATGTTTGACTTGATGCCGCAACAATAAACCTTACCTTACCTTACCTTACCTATCCAGGTAGATCTTGCCCCAAAACCTAGAGAACTTTTTCTTCCAGACAGAGCTGTCAATCATGAGCTTTTGACTAGTCTGACTCCATATGAGATGAATTGATATTGTTTACTGATCCGCTGTTGGCCCAGTTACAGGTTTTGTTGTATCTAAAGCCCTAACCCACTTGGGACCATGGGATCATGAAGACAACCTGCCCTTGTACATCCCTACCTACTCAATTGTGATGATCAGGAGAAATAGCACACGATGCTCCTTGTAGCACAGTGGTTAAACTGAAGTACTGTAGCCCAAACTCTGCTCACATGCTGGTTTCAATCTCAGGTAGCTGGCTCAAGGTTCGCTCAGAACGTCCGTCCTTCCAGGATCAGTAAATTGAGTATCTAGCTTGCTGGGATGGCGGTGGCAATGTGTAGCCTACATAATAAAATTGTAAAAAGGCCAGAGAGCACTTTAAGTGCCATGGAGCAGTATATAAGCAGCATGCTTTGCTTTTGGTTACCTTTTATAAGGATAATAAATAAATTTTGGAACAGCAGAGCTGGGAGGGACCTTATGGATCATCAAGTCCAGCAAAGAGGCGCAACTGGGGAACCGGGGGCCCAAACTCTGGCTCCACAGCGAGATTCATCCAGCAGCATTTTTGTCTGTGCTAAAATGACTAAAGACAAAGTGCTTAGAATTGTGTTAAATGAAATACCCTGCTTTTTAACATCAGGCAAGCGCTCTTGAGTGTCGATTTCTAGATGCACTTGGGTTGTGGTCAAAAGTGTCAAGATACCTCTGACTTATGGCCATTTTGGGAATGAATGATCTCTGAAACATCCATTCTCAACAGCCCTGCTCAGCTGTTGCAAACTTAAGACTACAGCTTGGTGTAGTCCATCCATTTCTTATTTGGTCTTCCCCTTCTGCTCCTGCCATCAACAGAAAATCTACATGTCGATTTTGAAATCTAATCATCCCCAGTTTAAAATTGCCTTTTGTAAAAACAGCACTTTGCACATGGTCAATATTTTCACTGAGATATCCCTTCCACGAGCCTAAGACCTGTTTGTTTGGTGGAAACCAGCTGAGAAAGATGTAGTGAGGTTCAAATCCCACTTGAAGGGCTTGCAGTGAGGTTTAAAAAGATGGGAACGCAGTGAGCTCTTTGCAGGGTATGAAGGAAGGAAAATAAAGGCATGTCATGGTGTACTGCGACTTGAGCAACAAAAATGTGTTTCTGTTTGGTTTTTGTAGCATTTTGAGTCTGCCACTGTACATCGGAGGATGATACCAGTTTATAACTGTGCGATGATTTTTTCATCTGGAGGGGTGCGAGTTGGGGAAAGGAATCTGGGATTGTGGAGCTGTGATTCATTTTAATCGGAAAGGAATTGTCAAGCATAAATCTTTCCCTGAGCAGTGGAAAAGGCCCTAAAGCAGCTAGGAAAAAATATATCAATACTCCGCAAGGGAGGAATGATTGTTCCAATTCACAACTTAATTGACTTTAAGGTTTAATGAAAAACACTGTGGTACAGTTTGTAAACACGTTTGCTCAGGAGATTGCTGAAATCCTATCCCATGAGCTGGTGAACCCGGGAACGGATGTTATATTATATTATTGACATCACAGCATGAAAGAGCAATGACTGAGTTAAGGTTTCAGAAGTCCTTACTGTAGACATCTCTTTATGAAATATTTTGGAAAACGTATGCAGATAAACCTATGCCCAAAGAACTGAGAGCAGCAGAAGAACTGCTGGCTTTTCTTTGCAACCACTTAAGAATAAACACATTTCTGTACTAGGAAATACCTCTAAGTGTTTCTGTTTGTGCAAATGGGCTCACAAGCAGAACATTGTATGCTAACCTAGTTGCATTCTTGTTTTATACAGTCCGCTGGTTCAAGAGTTAGGGTTTATCAGCCTTTTTTCTTTTCATTTGTATTTTATTTTGTATTGCTGAATGCTTTTGATTTATTTGTGTATACTTGCCTTTCTTTGATTTATGTTTTGATTAATTAATCTATTTATTTGCTATTTTAAGTTGTATAATGTATTTTATTGTATTTTTCTTTATATTTGTAAACCACCCAGAGTAGCTTTCTGCTAGATGATCACAATATATAGATAAAATAAAATAAAATAAAATAAGAGTACCTTAGATCAAAAGTAATAAATTTGCAACTCTTTCAGCAGATTTGTTTGTACTTTTTAAAAAAGAAATCTGTTATTTATTTATTTATTTATTTATTTATTTATTTATTTATTTATTTATTTATTTATTTATTATTTGCTGTGTTTTTCATGATAGGCAGCTCACACTAGTTAAAACTGTACAATAATGACACACCTAAAATACAATACAAAACTATATTAGAACATAATGAAACATTAATAAAGATTAAAAACATTGTAAGTGTACCCTCATATACCCCCCCCCCCTTATTGGCTTAAAAGCCTGCATAAAAAGGAAGCCGTTTGTCTGATGATTGAAGTACCAGAAGGGGCCAACCTGGGTTTTTGGGGCAGTGTATCCCAAAGTCTGGGAGCAGCCACCGTCTCATGTCCTCACCAAACAAGCAAGCTTGGGAGTGTGGTGGAAACACAATAAAGGTCTCCCCAGAAGATCTTTAAAGCCTTGTGTGTGTGTGTGTGTGTGTGTGTGTGTGTGTGTGTGTGTGTGTGTGTGTGTGTGTGTGTGTGTGTGTGTGTGTGTGTGTGTGTGTGTGTGTGTGTGTTGTGACCAACTCTTTGTGACTCCATGTCCATGGAGTTTTCTTGTTAAAGCCTAGTAAGGTAAAGGTAAAGGTTCCCTCCCCCCACCCCCGCACATGCATGCTAGTTGTGTCTGACTCTAGGAGCGGTGCTCATCTCCGTATTCAAGCCGACGAGCCAGTGTTGTGCAAGTCTGTGGCCATGTGGACAGCATGGCTGCAAGGAAACACTGTTTTACCTTCCCACTTTTTATGGCAGTTCCTATTTATCTGCTTGCATTGACATGCTTTTGAACTGCTAGGTTGGCAGGAGCTGGGGTTATCAGCGGGAGCTCACTCCACTGTGTGGCACCCGGGATTCGAACCGCCGAGCTGCCGACTTTGCAGTCAACAGTTTCGGAACCTTAGTCCGCTGAGCCACCACGCCCCTGACCTAGTACCATAGACTTATTTTAGGTGATATGATCCTTGAGATAGCAGGAACCTAAGTCATTTTATTGGTATTTCCTACTTCTACTCCAGTCTTGTTGATCACACTTATGACCAAGTTGGCATATTTTAGCTATCTCTGCTTCTTTACTGAACTCAAGCTTTTTGTAACTGAAATACAGCAACTACACTCTACCACCCCTCCACCCAAACCCACAATTACCTCAACTTCAAATTTTATGTAATTTTGCTCAAAAGAAGAATTCAGTTCATACCCTTGAACAGAAAAGCACACATAACAAAACTAAATTAAATGCTGAAGTCCAAATTTCCAGTTTTGTAGGATCAGTATAAAAAAGCACTGTGAGAACTATCCATGTGTTCAGGTGGGGAGATATCTGAAGGCAGTACTCACCACTTTGGATTTCAAAACTTTGCTGGACGACTACTCCCAACATTTCATGCTGGCTGGTGAGTCTGGGAGCTGAATCTCAACAACATATGACAACCCCAAATCAGGAACCACATTGGTAGTAGGGGTGATGGGCTTTATTTAGAACTGCATATGTTAGGGACATCAACTATTTTTGTAATAAATTTTGTTTAGCTATATGCAAATAGCAATGGGGTGTTTATACACCCCTAGAAGGCAGCCGATAGCATACCTTGTGTGAGATCCAAATTAAATACAGTGGAACCTTGACTTACATGCCGCTTGACTTACAGCATATTTGACTTGCAGCAAGAAGGGGCCTGTTTGACTTGCATCGCGGGCTCTGACTTACAGCTCGGAGCCCCGGCGCAAGGCCCCGGAATCAGGCGGCAGCCATGACCTAGCATCGTGGCTGCCACCTCCAAACTGCTCCTGCCTTCTTCCTATCCTCCGGCAGTGGTGGCTTCGGTGAGGCTAGCTCCGAGCACCTGGAGCTGGTCTTCGGCCTCGCCAAAGCTGCCGCTGCTAGCGGAGGAAAAGAAGGGCCAGGAGCTCGGGGCTGGCCTCAGTGGTTAGACAGTCGGCTCAGTCTTGTAAAAAATCTGGCTGCAGAATTCTGGTCCACAATGGAAGCATTTTAGTTGGGGAGCTGTACAGTTGTGGGACTCTAATGGTAAGCATAGGGTTGTTCAGAACTTGGAAAGTTAGGTTAAAAATCAGTAAAACTTAAATGTTAGACATTGTTGCTATGAACATTAAAAAGTGGAGGCGTATAACTTGTGGACTATAATTCCACTGCCTCCTCCTCTCTTTGAAGAGACATTTCATTTACATCCCAGGAAGGAATCTCCTATCCCAGTCTAAGTTGTGTTAAACTGCTGTTTTCGGGGGTCTTTTTCATCGTCTGGAATGGATTAATCCACTTTCCCATTACTTTCTATGGGAAAAGTTTGTTTGACTTAAGGCATGTTTGACTTAAGTCTAGACCTCTGGAACGGATTAATGACGTAAGTCAAGGTTCCACTGTACCAGCACTCATAAGCTTTCTTGGCCTTACACTTACACAAAACTTTTAGCACTCTCTCTCATATGACTGTTGTAAAACCTGTTCTGTTTTTTCATGTTCACATACGAACATTGTTGTGTGTCATCCCCATAGTCTGAGTGGAGTGGAGCACCTTTCCCTTGCACTGATCGGCCTTAAGGAGGAGTTCCCACAAAAAAGAAGGGGTACTCATTAACCATGGGAGTCATAGCCGAGAGGGTTGATCATGTCCATGAGAATTGAGCCCTTCAGTAGGAACTTTTGTCTCGATTCATACCTTCATATGCATCGGCTGAATTTGATGACGGGCAAGGAGAGAAGTGAAACATATTGTAGTAATGGTGTGAGGTGATTGGAGAGTTGGGTCTTTCTTGTTATGTCAGTCATGCCATTTACCATGTATGCTGTTTGATCTTGTAATTATTCTGAGAGGTACATGGTTTGGTGGAACTCTGTCATCTAGTCATGACCTGAGCGAGAATAAAATGAAACACTTTCCACATAGTACGTGTGTGTGATGAGTAGAGATGGGCACGACTCAAAAAAACGGTGTTTCGTTTGTCGTTTAGGGGGTCAGTTTCGGTTCGTTTCATTTTTCGTGAATTTTTTGCAAAAAAATTGTTTTTGTTTCATTACGTAACAAAACAAAAAACAAAACGAAAACAAAAATTGCTGTTTCGTTAGCATTCATTACAGTTTCATGTATTTGCCGCAACGAAAACGAAATGCACGACAAAATTTCTGTTGTTTCGTTTCGTTTCGTTTCATTTTGGAGACAAAATTCATTTTTCGTTTCGTTACGTAACGAAACGAAAAACGAAAAAACGAAAACAAAAACAAAAAATTACTCGTTTCGTGCCCATCTCTAGTGATGAGATAAGATCAGGCTAGGATTGACGAAGTCTTGGCATTTATTTTTCTGAATCAAGTTAAGGTCAAATCTGACAAGACATTGACCTCCTCTTAGAAAAACTGTCCCCTCCAATATGTCTCTACATATTAATATGCAACATGCAAATCTGATATTCCACCCCGTGGCACAGTGGTTAAATGCCTGTACTGCAAGTAAAACTGTGCTCACGACCTGGGGTTCAATCCCAGGTAGCAGTTTCATGGTTGACTCAGCCTTCCATCCTTCCAAGGTCAGTAAAATGAGTACCCAGCTTGCTGGGGGGGGCAATGTGTAGCCAGCATACTGTAATTAAACTGTAAACCACCCAGAGACTACTTGAAGTGCTATTGGGTGGTGCACAAGCAAAACACTTTGCTTTATCATTGTGAAAATCTTATTGCATGTGAGGAGGGAGGAAGCATTTGTTTTCTTTACATCCAGTTTGACCAACAAGCTAAGAGGAACAGGGGGCCTCAGGTTGCCTTTAGCTATGTAATACCAAAAATTGTTCCAGGCTTAGTTTTCTGTGGAGCATTTTGTCTTCTGCTTCGAAAGCAGCATCCCCATCGATAACTGAGCCTGAAAAACATTTAGTGAAGCAGAGTTTTTAGAAAATGATTTGCAAGGAAATCAGTGTGCTAAAAAAGCAAATGGGTGAATTAAAACGATTTAACAGCTTCACAAACAACTGCACGGGTGAACTGTTGAGATACATTTTCCCCTCGTACTATAAGCATATGGCATGAATTTGCCGCTCTCATTACAGATGCTGAGAGAAGGAAAAGACAAATATTTATAGTACGTTCATGTTTTACAGTAAAAACACTGTTTGGTTTGTTTATACAGTTCCACTGTTACAGTTTTTATGGTTGGTAATGAAACCACTGTAAAATAAGGTCTGAATTATATAGCAGATGTGTTGAGCCTCTTGCACTTTGGAAGGCAGGCCCACAGTTGAATTGTGGATATCATTTATACCAAATCAATGTTCTTAGTACAGCTGAATTGTTTCAGACCTTTGCCTGTCGGTGTGTATCGCTCACTTTGCCCCATTGCCCCAGTGAAGATGTGGTTTTTATGATCTGAATAAATGCGGCAATTTTCTTAAGGGTAATTAGATTTTGAAATACAAAAGCGGCATCTTTGGTTCATGCAGGTTACCTGAAGATGCTTTCAAAGATTTGTTAGGCATTTTGGGGGCATTTCTTATGGATGAGTTTGAGATGGTGCCACCAGACTTTCTTCCAATTATTTTTGGGTGATTTACTGCATGTTAAGCTACGTGGGGATTAGATTCAAGTCATGGGGCTTCCTCATTGTCTTCTATGTACAGGTCTGCATGGGGGCAGAAGCAACTTCCCTTCATGAGAGAGGACTGAAGGTCATGGTGTGCAGAGCCATGCACATGGTTTGATCACGACATGGGCTCTTTATGGGTGGTTGGTGGTTGTTTTTGAACCATGTGACTTCTTCTATTGTCACATTGAAGAAGGGACTGGTTTATTTTCCATGTCTTCAGAGACTAGGACACGGGACAATGGTCTCAAACTTCAGGAAAAGAGATTCAATTAAAACATTAGGACGAATTTCATGACAGTTGTTCGGCGATGGAATATGCTGCCACGGAGTGTGGTGGAGTCTCCTTCTTTGGAGGCTTTTAAGCAGAGGCTGGGTGGACATCTGTCAGGAGTCCTGTGATGGGGGTTCCTGCATGGCAGGGGGTTGGATTAGATGGCCCTTGAGGTCTTTTCCAACTCTCGGATTCTCTGATTCTATTACTTCCAGTATGACTAAAACCATATGGAGGGTGTTTGACTAATGACCTTGTAAATTCACCATTATCTCCTGACTTTAATGTGCATGGAATCAAGAATTCCTTAAAGTTGCATCCAGTGAATACAATGAAGCTTGTATAAAGGGAGATTCAGACAGATAAAAGGTACAACTGCTTCACATTGTGTTTGCCCCATTGTATGATATCTAACATCTTGGACAACTTTAAAATAAGGTAGTCAATGGCTGTTAGGTATGATGGATAAATATTAACTGCAGTATTGTAGGTACTGCCCTCCTGTTCATTAGTTACTGAGGCATATGAGCAGAAGGTGGGCTGTTGTGCTTATGTTTTCTCTTTGAACTTCCAGTGAGCATGTTCTGATCACTGTTGGAAAAGTATTATGGTATCGATAGACCTTTGTTCTGATCCATAACAGCTCTTCTGTTCCTGAAAACCCTGAAACTCAACGCTTCTAAATCCTCTTCCACTTAAACTAGGTACACAAAAGAGCTTTCAGATGGAAAAAAGGTTCCACGCAACTCTTTTCAGAATTGAAATCTTCCTGGTTATAGAGAATAATGTGGGCTTTACCTGGATTTGTGACCCACCTCCATCCATTTGAAGATTCTCTTCTGGACTATATTTTATTTTTATTGTATTTCTTAAGTGAAAGCATCCTACCAGGATATGCGTAACATTGCTAAGTTCTGTCCTTCTGGAATTATTCAAGGTAAAAATAAAAATAAACCATTTGTCAGGATCCTAACTTAACTGGAATGTTGTGCTTTAATTCAGGTGGCCTCAACAGGATTTGGTGTTCATTCCTTCACTCATTCCTCCCTTCACTTGTGAATCCATGCATTTTATTTATAACCTATATTTGTCTCTATAAGGTGATCCAAGATGGATTACAAAATATTTTACAGTATAGTCAAATATTATTACATTAGTCTTGCCCCAGTCTGGTATTAATTTGGCATAGAAAACACAAACTGTGTTTATTACGATTGTGTATGTGTATACATATATGCACATTCTGTAGGCAATCTTAAATAAATCACATTCTATTTATAAATTAAACTTTGAAGAAGTCCTGTTTGCTGGTTATACATTTCTTAAGCCTCTCTGGTATAGAGCTGGTAATATTAGCATGTTATATATTCCATTAAGGAAGAAGGCCAGCTTAGCTTATGGTAAATACAGTACTAAGTGTTTATAGTACATTTCATATTTTATATGATTCCCTTTCTAATTCTGCTTATTTTTGCATTCTAATTCCCTAAAGGACATATAAAAGAACCCCTAAAGAGAGTAATTACTGCTCTACTTCATAAGCAAGGCTCCTTCTGCAAAGAGAAATCTGAGCTGCTTTTTAACGAAGGCAGTTTTAAATAAAAATGCAAATGAGCTATTTTGTAACCACATTATTTACCCACCTAGCCTCTTATTACCATGTTCGTATTGTTGGCAAACACTATTTACAGTCATGTAGAAATTAACATTATTGGTCCTGAGGAAAGATTGTAGAGGGTAGGGTTGTGCTTTGGAACCAATTAGGGCGAACCTTGTCTCCATTGTGACTCATGGGAGAAAGCGCAGCCTTGCAATGTCAAATAATAACATTAACTCAGACTATGCAGGCATACCACCGTAATTATATTATTGGTCCTATTTTGCTTCTACGGTGGTTTTCATTGTCTGCATTTTAAAACCGTCCTGTAGAGTGGAATTTCTGAGGAGCGAGTTAATAACATCCTAATTAGTTTTTGTGGAAAGGCCGGGCTGGGGAAGGGAGACACATCTTGGGACAAAAATGTCCATTTTGGCATGCCTGCCTTTTTAAGAAATCTGAGTATTTCAAATGTTAGACATGTGATGTTTTTCTTTTATGAAAAATAAATCTGAAATTATCCTCCCCTCATTAGACACATGGGAGAGGGTTGTAGTTATGCCAATGGCACCTGTAGAGTAAATGTCTCTTTGATGTGTGAGTTGAAACACGTGTATAGCTTATATTTCCTTCTGCACAGTATCGCAAAGCAGGTTGGACAAAGCTATCCAAATTTATGTAACCTCTTCCTTACATGCAGAGGAGGAGCAGAAAATAGGCCTATGGCAATTGGTGAATTCATTCAGCCTCACCAGAGGGAGGGGAATTCTTCAGTGCCCACAAGGCATTATATACATTATTATGCAAAAGTCCATACTCAGAATTTCCCAATACAGGTTAGCTGATGGGACCAGTGCTCGACCATGGCACCATGTGTTTGAAGAGTGTGTGTCCTAACTGTGAACTTGATGGCCATTTGGGCATTTTTGGTTGCAAAGATTTCAGCCTGTCTATGGGCAATGGACCGGTAAATATTTGAAAGGATGTCACAATGAAGAAGGGACTGGTTTGCTTTCCATGGCTTCAGAGTCTAGGACGTGGGCCAATGGTCTCAAACTACAGGAAAAGAGATTCATTGTAAACATTAGGAAGAACTTCATGATAGTTAGAGCTGTTTGACAGTGGAATATGCTGCCACAGAGGGTGGTGGAGTCTCTTTCTTTGGAGGTTTTTAAGCAAAGGCTGGATGGCCATCTGTCAAATATACTTTGATGGGGGTTCCTGCATGGCAGGGGGTTGGACTGAATGGCCCTGAGGTCTCTTCCAACTCTATGATTCTATGGCTGATTTGTAGACTGGCTTCTCTTTAAGCGTTATAACATGATCTCTCTTTTATAAGTATCTGCTGTTATTTCTTCTTGTTTTAATAGCCTGTGTGTATATAAACTGCTTTTGTTGTTATAAATTGCCTTTAATCCTGAACCTCAAGAGAAGGGAAGGACGTACATTTCACAACAATACAAGGATCACTCCCTGCCTCCCCAGTTTCAGGTTTTGGACAAAGTTCACTGACAGCCCTTGTTTTGTTTGGATTTTGATGGTTTATGGGGGGGGGGGGAATCAAGATGGAAATCAAGCCAATATTGTTAAAAGGAATAGGTGTCAGTCTTCATCCCGGCATTGTGGTTTGGTGATGAAATAAACATGGACCTCAGATATGAAATTCCAGTCTAGCCGTGGCTGCTCTGAGCAGCTCACTCACTCGCTATCAGTTTCCCATCTGTAAACTAGGAGTCGTAGCAGCCTATTCCACGGGGTTGTTGTGAGAATAAATGAGACGAGGAAACGGGGCTTTTCTGAGGCTTCAGGGATAGCTCGGGTTGTAAATCTAAATTAAAAATAACATCTCGTGACTGGCAAGATGGCGCAAGTGGAAGCCAGGGACACTGTGGCTGGGTCTCTTCCGTAAGATCTGGCACGGTATTAAGCAGGGCTGGATTGATGTTATTTGTGCGTTGGGATTCCGGCCGAGATAGAACTGTCCATTCATTATGAAATGAGGTAATGTAAAAATCTTTACATTGCTTTTCCCCCTCCCCTGTTTTATGTGCTGGAAGGAAGCCTTTCACATATGTGCATTCTTGATTGTGCTAGAGGGAGAAACCTGTATTGCTTTTGAATGCAGACCTTGCCATTAAAATGTTATTCTGGCCTCAGCTGTGACTTACCATGTGAGTGCTATGGGATAGGCAGGATCACAACTGGCGAAGACTTGAAGAAATGTGAACAATCCATTATTCTTACATCACGATGTATTTATATGAAGAAATTAGATTGGAAATGGCGCCCAAATTGTTCCATTTTTTTTTGGTATAGAAATTCTAATTTAGTCCTCCTAAAGATGCTTCATGCATCCTTTTGGTGGGAACTATTTTATTTCTTGGTGTATAACTTTATAAGGAGGAGGTAAAAATAAGTTATAGTATGCTGAGCTTGTTCAGTGTTTTTTTTTTCTTGTCCTTATTTCACTTGAGATAGCTGAGATAAGCCTCACCATTAAATTTGATTGCTTAATAAAAATATTAAGTTTCCACAATCATGTGGCTGAGGGGCACCGGTGGGCACCCCAGGAAGTTGGTTTGTGTTGCTCAGATTAAGCAAACTCTGAAAGTTCTACAGATAGCATAGACAAGTAAAAACGACAGGGTTTTTCAAGATTGGCCAGTATTCTTTTCATAAAACAATTGTGTGACAGCAATTGTATGAGCAAGGAGATTGTGTTTCACTTGCATGCTCCATAGTCCTCTAGTTGTACAATGGGAATTGCGACCAATTATGCAATTAGGTATGCATCTGGCAGTCAACAAATTGCAAAAACTGTACCGCTACCCATGCAGTATTTTGCAACTGGATTTTGAAGAAGCACTGAATAACTGGGGTTTGAACAGGGGCTTTAATGGGCAGAGGATATGTCATACCTTGTCAGTAGTTGGATGAGTTGATCCATGGGTATAGCAGGGATGTCAGCAAATCTTTGAGTCCAAGTCCCAAGTTTGAGTCTTTAGTACCAAGTATTGAGTCCCTCCAGAAGAAAAGGAAGTGGGTGGCTGGGTTCTGAGGTATGAGTTGAGTCTGAGTCATTGGGGGGGGGGCAAGTTGAGTCACCAGTGTGACTTAAGCCGAACTTGACAATGCATCCTGCAATATGAGTCCCAATTCATGGTATCCAGTGGTTGTTTTGTCTGACAGCATAATAGTGGAGGGCAGAAGCCAGAACAATACATATTCCAGGACACATTTTAAATATCACAATCAGCAATGCACGGAAACTTGTTTGGATTATTGATACAGACACAGCATTAGACTTACATGAGCAGACTGGTTGTAGCTGATTTCTTTACAGGACAGATTAGAGATGGGCTTTTCATTTCAGAAGTGCTCAGCTTCTGAAATGAAATGTGGGAGCTCAACTGGCATTTGGAACCAGAGGAACAAAATCAACCAATCCCTTACCTTGCGCTGGGCTTGTCTGGGGCTAAAACTCCAATGAGGTAGAAGCCTCCAACATCATCTTACCTTTTCCCTGGCACTGGCCAATCAGACAGGAAGGCGGAATGATGTATGTCCCTGCACTGCTCCTAATTGGCCAGCACCAGGGAGAAGGAAAAATGACATCAGAGGCTTCTTCCTCATTGGAGTTTAGCCTCGTGCGACCCCAGTGCACGGTAAGGGATTGGTTGATTTTGTTTCTCCTGTTCCGAATGCCAGCTGGGCTCCTGTGTTTCGTTTTGGAAGCTGACCACTTCTGAAACGAAAAACCCATCTCTAGAACAGATTTATTGCTCAGGAAGATTGGTGAAATGTTTCTTGCTCTTGTGCTATTTCTTTGTCACGTGATTGCTTCGTTTATATACTCTAATGTGTACCTTTCAATATGACAGAGGAGACATAAGAAACTTAAGCTCCTTGTCACTTTACTGAGCACTACTCCTGTCCCTCCAGAACTGATTTTTCTGACACTCATGACAATATTTATGATAGTTGAATCTGCTCATTAACTTTGTCATGTTTAATATTATGTGGTTACAAACAAAGGCGTAAATATATGCACTCATTTCTAATTAATTTGTGTAATTATGTTTTATAATCTAGGTGCTTGAAAAGCCAGAACTCTGTACACCCCATTACTATGTTGCAGCTAATAAAACTATAGATTGAAATAAATCTTGAAACTAACTTTAATTGCAGGTATAGATTAGCCGTAAATTATATCTTTGTGATGTTTATTTTTAATTCTGCAATGCTGCAGATTTGCAGAACATGCCAATTAGTGTAGTTATTCTAAATAATCTTGAATTAATTACTGTAAATGTTAAATGCTCTTTCTTTGACAGTTAAAATCACAGTGCTGAGTTAAAGATTTTTTTTAAGAAGAGCCAAGCCAGAAATAAAAGCACAGATGAAACTAGGTGATAAGAATATAGCTGACCTCAAACATATTCTGCAGAAGTCCCATTTAGGTCAGCTAGGATATAAAGTACCACAAATCATACATTGTAGGCAACTAACTAATTCTAATTATTGAAGTGGTGCATACATGTTCAGAAATCTAACATGATATGAATGAAACCTTTTAAAAAGAGTGTAAGCTACAGTAATAGTTTAAGATCCAATGGATGATGCAAAATTAGCTCACAATGAATGGCATTACATCTTTTGGTCCACAGTGGAATCTAGTGGTCTCCAAACACTGGGAACTCGTAGCTCTGGGAGTGCCTTTCTGTGTTACCACCTTTCCCCTCTGCATCCACAGCAAAAGGTCATGACAGTGGCATGCAGGCATGTCCAAACTTCAGCCCTCCTGATGTTTTGGACCACAACTCCCAGAATTCCAAGCCTGTATTTCCAGTGGCAAAGGACTGTGGGAGTTGTGGTCCAAAACATCTGGAAGGCTGAAGTTTGGACATGCCTGCTTGTGTGAACCACATTGTTTGGAGCAATCCATGCTTGCATCAATTCTCACTCAGAAAACTTTGAGGCATCCTGTGTAGTACTCCAAAATAAGTGCAATGGGAAATGTATTATAACAGCATTTTTCCAGCAGCCAAATAATGTGGCTTGATTGCAGTGTAAGAGGTGACTGTAACAACTACTGTGTCATCTCTCTTCTTAATTTCGTAGGGAAGCTGCTTGCCCATGTCGTACTGAAGAGGCTCCAGGTGCTTGCAGAGAGAGTTTATCCAGAATCACAGTGTGGTTTCCAAGTCAACTGATCCATCACCGATATGGTATTTTCCCTTAGACAGTTGTAGGAGAAATCTAGAGAACGGGAGAAGCCTCTCTTTGTAGCCTTTATAGACCTTACGAAGGCTTTCACTTGGTTAGTAGGGATGGTCTCTTTTAAAATCCTCCCCAAGATTGGATGCCCAACTCAACTCCTCCGCATCATTAGGTCCTTATATGAGGATACGAAAGGCACTGTAGTTTTTTTGACAGCTTAACATCAGATTCCTTTGATATTAGAAGTAGAGAGGAGCAGGGCTGCATTCTCACGCCAGCTTTATTTGGGATCTTTTTCATTGTCATGTTGAAGCATGCTTTTGGGATTGCAACAGAGGGTATATATCTCTGGACTAGATCAGATGAAAAACTCTTTAATCTCTCTAGATTGAGCTGAACAGACATATTGGTAAAGCAGCTACTACATTCTCTAGACTTACAAAGAGAATATGGCTTAACAAGAGGGTGACGGAACATACAAAGATCCAGGTTCATAGAGCTTGTGTCTTAAGCACACTCTTGTATTGCAACAAGTCTTGGACTCTTTGCGTATGGCAGGAGAGAAAGCTGAACACCTTCCACATGCACTCTGACGTATCTTTGGCATCACTTGGCATGATAAAATTCCAAATGGTGTAGTCCTGGAATGAGCTGGAATCTCTAGGCTGTGCACATTATTGAAACAGCAATGTCTACGCTAGCTTGGGCACGTCGTAAGAATGGCTGATGAATAGATTCCGAAAGATCTTTTGTATGGAGAATTAGTGCAGGGAAAGCACCCCAGTGGGAGACCAGAGCTGCTATATGAGGACACCAGCAAGAGGGATCTGAAGACTTCAGGAATGGACCTTAACAGATGGGAAACTTTGACCTCCGATCGTCCAGCCTGGAGGAAAAGCTACTGCATGGCCTTCTACAGTTTGAAGGGACACTTGTTCAACAGGCTAAGAGGCAGTCCCAGAAACAGCAAAATCTGGGGTCTGGGAAAGGGACAGACTGTAGTCCTCGGTGTGGAAGGGATTGTCACTCTCATGTTGGCCTTTTTAGCCACACCAGATGCTGCTTTAGGACTTCTACACAGAGCACAATACCAATAGTCTCTTGAGACTGAAGGATGCCTATGAAGATGTTTCTTCAGTAAATGTTTTGTTTTGGGCCAAGATGCCTACAATCTTGGCAACAACTGGTACAGGACAATTGTTTATTTATTTTACTTATGAGTATTTTTACCCCGCCTTTCTCCTTGGAAAAGGACCCAAGGCTGCTTATAGTAATGAAGGACAATATACAGTGCAGTACAATTAAGACATATTCAAGCCCTGGTTAGTAATTGGATGGGAGACCACCAGGAAATACCAGGTGCTGTAGGCGCCTGGAGTAGAAACTGGCAAACCACTCCAGTATTCCTGCCAAGAAAACTCCATGGACATGGGGTCACAAAGAGTCAGTCACGACTGTAATGACGCAACACACACACACAAGTTTAAGAACAGGGAATTGAGGGGTATCTTACAGCATTCAAAGACAACACTGAAGCTAAAAGAGAACACAAGCAGTTAGGAAAAGAGTATAAATTCCATGTAATCACGAGACGTACCAGTGAGGGTGACAGGATGGAGATAAGGGCCTCTACTGATGACCTTAGTACCCGAGTTGGTTCATAGTGTGAGATACCTGTGCACTGGGAGCCATTCGATGTCGAAGTCAATTTTGTTTAGTTGTATGTTTAAGAGTTGGCCCAGGGAGTTTGTAATAGCATTATGATTTTTCCATTTGCCATTATTTACTTTTAACGGTGCTATTGATAATAAAATTTGGGTTGGGTGGAGCGTCATTGTTAGTTTTGATCTCTCATTGGCATAAGCTTTGCATTTGGAATATATAGCTTCCTCAACTCTCCCATCTACCTTAAAAGCAGTGTTAGTATATTGAGTTGTATTTGTTTTGTTGTTAAAAGCAGAATTGGTGGTATGGGATCCTACTCGGGGAGCAATTGTTGATTGGGACAACACCCCTGCCAGTCTTTTGAGGTCAGCCTCTATATTATTTATTTTATTCCTTGTTTCCTGGAGAGCGTCGAAAATTGCAGTAAGGGTCTCAGCTGTTAGCTCAGTCTCAGCAATTGCTCAGCAGAGTGGTAGTGCACCCGAGTTGGTTCCTAGTGTGAGATACGATCTTTGAGGTAGCTCGGACCCAGGTCGAATACAGTAACCCCCCCGCCAATCGTGGGGGTTTGGGACCCATCCCACCCACGATGCATGAAAATCCACAATATGCGGAAGCGGGTGGGTGGCCTGGGGGTGGGTGGGTGGGCAATCGTGTACCTGTCTGAGAAGACTTGGTGTGGCACGCACAGGTGGTGTTGTGGGATCTGACCTCCCGCTGCCGCCCACCCGCGCCACCTGAGACTTCTCAGAGGGGCCCAGGGGGCGGTGGGGAGCGACCTGATTGCTGCCCGCCGCCCCTCCGCATGGCTCCGAGGCCTTTCAGAGGGACCCGGGAGGGCGGCGAGGAGTGACGCAATTGCTCCCCACCGCCCCTCCATGCGGCTTTGAGGCCTTTCGGAGGGACCCGGGGGGGGGCGGGGGGCAACATGACCACTCCCCTCCGCCCCTCTGCGTGGCTCCGAGGCCTTTCAGAGGGGGCAGCAGGGAGCGACCCGATCGCTCCCATCCATCCCCCCGCGTGGCTCCGAGGTGCAGATACTGCGATCCCACGATATGGCGGGACCGCAGTACCTAAACTGCAAAATGGTGGGGGGTGACTGTAGTGCTCTTCCAACCCAATTGATCTATGATTTTGTGGTTTTAAAAGGAGTAAGCCAACATCCCGTAAATTCAGAATTCAGCACAACCGACCTCAGGTCCAAATAGGAATTATGGATTTTTTTGAGAGTGATTTGCAAAAGTAGAATCTAACACACATGCAAGGAGAGAAGCAACAGCTTTCTTGTTTTCTTCTGAGAAATGTTGAAGAGCATCATCATAAGAACAAAACTATATTGAGGGAAGCACATGTTACAGTGTTGGTGGGCCTTCTTGAAACACATGACATGTCACATCCTTCATTCATCTAGGTTACAACAAAATCATTACCAGCGTGATGGGTTTATTTACAAAAGCGCTTTGAATATTGAAGCAAGCCAACAATTTCAACATTCCTCATTTCAAGCTGGGCTGTGGATCAAGATGAAAGAAAAATTAAATTGTATATTGAAGAGCTGTTAATTGAACTATACTGTATTTAGCCAAGGGAACCTCAGCTCCGGGCAGTCAATACTACAGAGAATTTTTAACGCACTGCATCACTGGCTTGTCAGTTTGTATTGGCAAATGCAAACAGCCTCCTTACAAGAAAGTGCTTGAATTGCTAGGGAAGAACATGGTCTCTCTCTCTCTCTCTCTCTCTCTCTCTCTCTCTCTCTCTCTCTCTCTCTCTCTCTCTCTCTCTCTCTCTCTCTCTCTTTTTGCAGTGATTGTAATCTTACATAATTCCTTAGAAAGTTGACTTGTCTAAAGAGGTGTCTTAAAAACTTTTAATGTTAGAATCTTTTGAACTGTCTGCTCATTTCATTTTAAAGTTTGGAAATGACAATTTTCTGTGTAGGCAGTCTGAAAAATACCAGATTATGAATTTTGCCGCCAACTTTAACAGTCTTATTTTAAAATATTAGCTCACTCTGCTAGAACTCTAAAAACCAGCATATCAGAAAGCTTTAGAAAAATGTTATCTCTTTTTTCCTCAGGCAGTGTTAATTTTCTTTTGTAGTTAATCTATTGTACTAGTAAAATATTAGTACATTTATAGTTAAAGATTTCCTTGAACAGCTAAATTATTTAAGCATGGCTTCTGGAATTTAAAAAAAGTAGTCTACTTGGTGGTCTAATTTTCTTGCTTGCGGTAAAATCAAAGGCAAGTAGAGACTTTTCTAGAACCGAACAGACTTGCGGAAGCAGTTCTATTAAAAGACAAACTATGTTTACACTAGATGTTACTGCTCCATTTTGGAAAAGGACATGCTTATTTATAGTACTGGTTCTTTATTTATGAAAAAGTTAGTATATTGCTTAAAGTATTTTGTACAAGCTCATACTTGAGAAATCTGAAATACCTGGCACTATAGTGAACCAGATTCTATCTAAAATGGGCTTCACAGTTCCTTCGTATTTATATTAAAATATTTTCATCCATCCATAGAAGTAAAAAAGTGCATTGAGCCGTGTGACCAGAAAAACAAATTCAAAAGTAGGCTAGGTGATACCTTTATTGATCACTACTAAAACAAAAAAAATGTAAGCTAATCTTTCAATAGCAACTTGCTATCTTTATCAAAGTATTGTACCAAAAATGCAATCTTGATAGAGGTTGTAGTCTATCAGGTGCGGAGAATCTTTATGCTGGGTGTTAAACCGTATCCGGGACTTTGAAGCAGTCTTAACACCAGCCCTGCCTCCTTATAACATCATCTGGTGTATTCCATCTCATCAAAAAGATTTTCAGCACCTGATAGACTACATCCTCTATCAAGATTGCATTTTTGGTACAATGCTTTGATAGCAAATTGATATCGAAAGCTTATCTTACAGGTTTTTTTTTTGTTTTATTAGTGACCAATAAAGGTATCACCTAGCCTACTTTTGAATTTATTGAAATATTTGTAAGGACCAGGATTATCAGTATTGTTGGATGGTTTGTTGAGTTTACAGAGTTGGCTTAATGGAATCATTGATCTGGAAGGAATTTTTGAGATCTTCTAATCCAATGTAGGGTCTACAGTGCCTGATGTAGCTATAGAAGCCCTGACAGATGATTTCTGGTATCTGCTTTCACACCTCCCAAGGAGAGTTGTCCACCCCTTCCTCATCCCATTCCACTACATACTGGCTCACACTATTGTGATATTTCTCTTAATGGCTAGGATGTGTTTTCTCTCTCTCATTTGTGTCCATTTTCATGCACTAGGTCTGCACTGGTCTGTGAAGCAATGGAAAACAGCTCTGCTTCATGCTCTATTGATAGCCTTTCAGGTGTTGACCTTATCTGTGGGGACAGACTCTCTCTTCTTAAATCAGCTCTATATTCTGGGTGAGCAGGCATGAGGAACATTGATAGCATTCATAAGTTTATTACGGTCATATGACCCAAAACAGTTGAACAGAACAGTACACAGAATAAAACTATAACATAACATTGCCAACAGTAGATTACAGTGTCATTTATCTGCCGCTATCATAGCCCTCCTATGGATTGCTGCCAAGAGGAATTTAGCCACCTGGGTAGTTACATATGAGTTCTTATCTGAGAGGCAGTACTCTACCAAGATCTTATCTGGACAACTTTGAAATTTAAAAATTAAAGGATAAATCAGGTCTCTTCTGATTTCTTTGTAAAGGGTACAATATAAAAGGGTATGAGTTAAAAATTCAGGTACCCCAGCTCCACAGGGGCATAAACGTTCTTGGCGTGGGGTTCCATTATATCTACCCTGAAGCATAGCTGAAGGAAGCACATTGAGTCTTGCCAAACAGAATGCTCTGCCGACTTGTGGGGTTCCTAACGAGGATAAATAGTTCGCTTGTTTCCGATACCCTGGTAGAATACCGTGTGCCTGGGGTGAGCAGGTTCTATTTGTTGAGGCAGTCAGTTCTTGTCTCTCAACATTGATAGCATTAGACAAGAGGCAGTTTGAGCTACTAGCGGTATTTAGTATCCTACAAAGAAAATCCCTGAATTTCAGATAGCTGGAAACAGATACCTAAGCATGCAAACTCTTTGCCATATCCCATGTTGTCATTGAGGCCATTGGGTGACAAATTCAGAGTCAAGTTGGATTAGTTAAATTTGCATATCAGTAAAGAAGTTTCCTATGATTTCTGGGGACCATATTACAGTATATGCTCCAACCCTAAAGCCAGATTGCAACCCAAGTTTTTTTAGGTAAGATTTTAATGCTGTTTCACACAGAGTGGCATTAGAAGCTAAGAGGCACCTGGTGGCATTCTTAGAATATCTTCAGAGGAGAATGTTTTAGGAAGGATGGAATTTTGACTGGCATGTATAGTTCATGGTGGGTAATTGGAATTGCATTTTGGCAGCACTGTGATCCCAAAGGCTTAGGCATTAAGCATTTTTTTGTCTCCAAGAATATGTGCTCTCAGATGAGTCTTAGTCAGCAGAAGAGAAGAACAGGTCACAAAGGGTTAATTCCTCAAATCATTGCTTTCTCTTCTCTTTTGCTATTTGTTGGCCAGAGAAGCCAGGCCTTCTGTTTGGTTTTCTTCCGTATTTTCTTCCCCTGATTAGTCAATGGCTAAGGAAAAGGAGAAATGAATTTCCTTCATTTTGCCAATATTTTAATGGCAGATCTGATGATTTTTAATGGTAATTTAAAGTGAATTTAATATAGGGAAAACAAAACATAACAAAATAATGTAACATAATAGCATCAACAAGGTATCACTAGAGTGTTTTCTCTGACGCTTGGTGGTGGTGGAGGGGGGAAGCATCTAATTCTTCTATTTGAAGTAATTAAATATATGCCATGGAACCCAAACATAGAAGGGACAAAACAAGTAAAACCCCTATTGTATAAATCTACACCTGAAATAAACTGTCTTATTTATGGACTTTTGTTTGTACAGAGCCAGGCAGAAAATGATTGTTTTAAGACTAAGTGGGTGATGACATGGTCTAATACAGCTGAATTTGCTATGCTTATAATATGGGTGAATTTGAAGTATATTTTAATGTCTGTGTGATGTGTACTAGGCTGGTTTCAACCTCGCTGTCAGATGGGCAGTATAGGCATCCAATAAATAGATAAATAAAATTCTTCCATCCTTATTGCTGCTAAAAAGGTTTTCTTCCTTTACCTGTAGAAGGGTTAAGTTTTTTTAATCTTGGAGGTTTCAATCATGCATTTTTCCCTTCATTGTAAAGATGGGGGCTTGTCTTTAGCCTCTTTGAGGCAGGCAGGCTTGAGTGCACAGACATACACACACAAACAAACAAGCAGTGTCAGCACTCACCTCTATCCACAAAGTCTCTCCACCCCCAGACATTTATTTTTTAACAGCTTCCTACTCAGGTAGGCATTATGTGCAGGAGGGGCAAAACACCACACGTATGTTTTACTGTGATGCTGCTGTCTCATTTAAAGTTTTTGTATTACTACTTTCTGAAAACCCTTTTTACAGAAAATAAAGTGGACAAGGTTCTTCATAGTCTCCGAAAACAGAAGACCAAGACTTTGAACAGAAATTTTGCAAACTACATTATGATTCACAACGCAGAATGATTCTATGGGTTCTCGCCATCCACCTGTTACTTCCACTTACTTACAAGTAGCATACGCAGGAATCACTGAGGTTGGGTGATATAAACTAGTTAAAACACCAGAGATCTGTCATTCCTAAGTGTGTTATTTAAAAGTAAGGAAACAGAGTAACAAACTGGTGGAGGGAAGATGATGTTCCCCAGTGGAATCATTCTGAGTTGTTCATCATGATTAGAGGTAGGCATGAATCAGAAAAATGGTGAGACATTTTGATTCATGATTCATCAATATCAATGAATCACAAAAAATGAATTTACGGTGGGGGGGGGTTCTGACAAATTGATGAAACAATTTGTAAATTTGTTTTTTTGTTTAAAATTATATAAAGTGGTCTCCAAGGCACCTAGAGACATTAAATGTGCATGGGAGCTTCCCCAGACAACCCTCTATGCTCCCTCCAAGTTTGGTGAAGACTGGGTTTCATATATCTGAGTTACACACACAAACCTCCTGTGATTATTTGAATGCTGTGGATATAAGAATCCTGCAGCATTTGAGGGATTTCTGATTCACTTATGTTTGGGTTTCAGCTGCTTCACAAAATCTCACCGCACTCCTGGCTCTCTCCATCTCCTCTCCCTCCTTTCACACCTGCTCTAGGCTGTAGGACTCTGGGCTTGAAGAGAGTGGACAAGGAAGGAAGGAAGGAAGGAAGGAAGGAAGAAGCATTTGTAAGCTGGAATTAGACTCAGGATGAGCATGAACGGATCAGTCCACAGCCCTTGTGAGAGCACTGCTTGCAATCTCTGATGTAATGTAGGAGGAAAACAAAGTTGTAGCAAAACTAAATGATTCCAATTCAGCTGTCCACTGTAGGCACACCCTTAGGCATAAATTGGTGCAGAAACAGTTGCAGTGCCTGAATTAGATCTGAGATGTACTAAATGGAGGCTACTGTTTGTTTTCCTCCTGTGCTCTAGAATAGCTGAAGTGAGATAAATCACGAATTGATTTTTATGTAACTCACAAGTGGATTGTTCTTTAGGAGAAGGAAACAGCCCAAAAGCTGCATCCAGGTATATTACATTACCGAAAGATAGTTAGTTTCATCTTAATATGTTAATAGACATCCAGAAGAGTTGGGCATTATATTTTGTCTCTCTGTGATTTGGTTAATTTGCACAGGCTCCTGATCTCTGGGCAATCTGATAGAAAGTCATACATTACCAGTTTTTTTTTTTCAATCCATCATGCAGTTGCATTAGGCAGTATTTTTAAATGTAAAAGAAGCCAGCAAATGTGCACAGTCTGATAACAACAACAAATCTAATCCAAAGTGACAAGTAGGAGACTTTCCCAGACGTTTTTCTCTTTAATGTAACATGACTTTAAATTGATGCTGCCCCACCATGATTGAAAAACTCTCAGAGCTTGTCTACCATGATTACATTTCTGATCTGTACAACTTAATTTTTTAACTCAGTGAATCTTGACTTTGCGAATGAGCTGTTTATTTATTTATTTATTAGAGACTGGCAGGCTCCTCATTGATGCAATGCTTTTTGTGTTGTGCTGTGGTGATTTGAAGTTGGCCACATGCACATTTGTCTTTTCTGGATTGCTGTCTCTGTATGGAAATTACTGATCCAATTGCTAAAAAGTACATGTTGAGTATTTAATTAAAATGACCTGTTTAAATTCCTTACACATACCATTGCTAAAAGTTGGCAGGGATAGGTGTGAAGTGGTCCAGTTTTCTAGTAGGCTACTGGCCACCTTTTGAACCCTGAAATGATCCTTGCCGCATTCCATAAAGTCATCTAGTAATAGACCTTAGTTTAATAATAATAATAATAATAATAATAATAATAATAATAATAATAATAATAATAATAATAATAATAATAATAATAAAAGACTCTGGCATAAATCGGTACAGGTGGTCCCAGTTGTAATCGGCATGCTGGGTACGGTACCTAAAGAGCTAAGCAAGTACTTAGAAGATATTGGAGTTGACAAAGTCACCATCAGTCAGTTGCAGAAGCCACCTTACTGGGATCTGCTCGCATAATTTGCCGATACATCACTGAGTCCTAAACGCTTGGGAAGCGTTTGACTAGTGATTGGTAATACAAAATCCAGCGTAGATGGCTGTGTGGTTAATAATAATAATAATAAACTTTATTTTTATGCCGCCTTTCTCCCCGAAGGGACCCAAGGCAGCTTACAATAACAACAAAGGAAATCAACATAGACAATATTAAAATATCAAAAGTTAATGTTTAAACAACAATAAATACACTATAAAAACAATACTAAAAAAACAGCAGAAAGCAGCAGAGTTTAAAAGGCCCCCAGCCGCTAAAAACTAAGAATTAAGATGTTAAAAATAAATAATTTATAAAAGGCTGGAGGCTCAGAATGCTTGCCTAAATAAAAACATTTTAAGGCCTCGCTTAAATGTTTCCAGGGAGGAGATAGTTCTTAGCTCAAAGCGGAGGGAATTCCATAATACCGGTGCCACTACTGAGTATTATGGAAGGCCCTGTTTCTTGCCGCTGCCCCACGTACCTCCCTGGGCGGTGGCACTCGTAGCAGGGCCTTCTGTGATTACTTAAGGGGATGGACCAGATTATATGGAAGTATTATATGGAAATATTATATGGAAATATTATTGAGATAAACCTCCCAAGTACTGTTACAGGCTCCTTGACTAATAAATAAGGTTCTACAGAGCACATTATTTTGCAATGTATTTCTGGCCACATTTTTTCTCTCTCTGTCATTTTTGTGTGTGGGGTTCTGTGGTTTTCAAGCATGGGGACAGAGAGAGAAGACACCAACAGGTGCTTAATGTTTCTTGATGGTTCCTTTTAAGAGGGCAGGGGCAGAGAGCCTTTACAAGGGCCAGATGCTGAGGTAGGTGTGCTCCAGCAGGAATAGAAACAGGATGGAGTGTTAGTGATCCCATGTTGTTATTTTTGTTGTTGTTGATATATGGATTGTGCCTTACAGTGTGTCCCCAGGGAATAGGAATGCTCTCTTTGAGTTTGAATAAAGGATCTGTTCATTGATGAGTTCCTTGTTAATCAGAACTAGCTGGGATACCTTTATTAGACCACTGAAATCTCTCACACAGAGGCTAGATGTTGACTGCATGCATGTCTTCAAAAAGCTGAGCCCTGTTGTCTGAGCTAAACTATGGGGGGAGGGCTAGGACATAAAAATAAGTACTCAAAACAAAGGAGCCCACATTTTTATTCTTTACAGCTGCCTCAACCAACCTGGCTGTCAGCTGATGATGAACCAAGGTGACCAGGACCAGAGTTTAACCACATGGATGTTTGCCCTTGTGTGGTCCCACTTGCCACCAGGGAGTAGGGATGGCACACCTACCTCAGCATCTGGCCCTTGTAAAGGCTCTCTGCCCCTGCCCTCTTAAAAGGAACCATCAAGAAACATTAAGCACCTGTTGGTGTCTTCTCTCTCTGTCCCCATGCTTGAAAACCACAGAACCCCACACACAAAAAAGACAGAGAGAGAAAAAATGTGGCCAGAAATACATTGCAAAAATAATCACCATAAGCAAGGCATGGTAGCACAGAGACAAAATGGCTGCTCTGGGCCAAGTCAGCCATCCATATTACCAAGCAGACAGACTGGAGTGAAAAACTGCTTTCAGTTCATTTCTGTTTTATTAATATACTCTGTCCTAGCATAATAAGTTTTTTTTCTTATTTGTTAGTCTTGTGTGACACACTGACTCTCTGTTTTGTGATATGAAACTAGTATTAAATAAACAAATAAGGTCCTAAAGTAGCAGGTATTACAGTATTATTTAAGATTTTGGAAGATTTTTTTTACTCAGTCCAGCAAATCAGTGTGGTATAGTGGGTTGAATCATGAGTCAGGGAGACCACGTTCTAAATCTTTGTTCATCTACAATATACTGTAAGAGTTGAAGATGGTGCCAGCTGTCTAACTGTACTTAGATAATGGCATGTGCATTTCCAACCATGTTTGTGGCATTTACATACTAAGCTTTTCAGTACTAACTCAATGTGTATCTTGAAAGAAAACCAATGTATGTAGCAATCCCCTGCCAGCACTCGCTTCTCATACGGCCATTTATCTCTGTTAAGTTTTGCGTATAAATAACAGAAACCCTAAACTTGCTGCTGAAGTGTACACAGGTCACACAAACAAGAAGCAATGCAACTCTTTTCAAGGTCCTATAAGTTTCTCCTGACTTCACTGTTGGATATTTTTCTTTGCATATGCATTTCATAAGTGTAATAAATGGAAAACCCGCTTGATAGCTTCAATCTCCGATGATGTAGTAGAATGTAGATTATTTAAAACGTTCCAGCATATGGAGTCACACCGTGCACATTATAACCTTAATATTTTAAGAGCAAAGAACCTGCATAGGCTGCTAAATAAACTTCAATAATTACTTCAGGGGATTTTCCTGTATGAGGTGGTAATTTTTTTCTAGTTTACTTTTTTCGTAGCTTGCTGACCACAGTGATAGTTTTGCTGGCCTTGTATAAAACAAGTAACACATGTACGCACCTGGCCCTTCATTATTATTACTCTGCATTTTATAAGAAGAGAGCAAGGCACTAGACCCACTTGCATTTTCTGCTGATAACAACACTTAGCAAGGTTTTATATACCTTGAAAGAAAATATGTGGCAACATCCATTAAAAGCTGTTTCAATGCATAACTTCACAGAACAGTCAGATATAGCTATTGTTCTCTTGCTTTTATACTACAGAGATGATACTTAAAATGTCATCTTCTTGGCTTAAAAGTGAGTGCTGTTATTTCTCAAAAAAAGAAAGAAAAAAGAGTCAGAATTAACAGTTTCTTAGTATTATCTGCTGAGAGTAACCACTGTAAAATGGAAGTTTCCCATATATTTCATAATATGCAAATAAATGCATCTCTCGGTTTCCCCCACCCTTTTCTACGATGAATGTTTGTAATTGACTTCTCTTCCTTAATGGACAACAAAATCAAAAGGCACAAGCAGGTGAAATGCATATGAAAATTCATAAGTGCTTTGCAGCTTAGGCTTCCTGGTAATTTAGGTCATTTTCAAAACTAATAGGAGAGTTTTCTTCGTTTCATCTGTATGTATCTTCTCTTGTGACTGTGGCCTTATACTATTTAATATTATAAACCGTGTCAGGGGTTATTTTTTTGAAGCATTCCGTCGCACAAGTGACAGTGAACCCATATATGAATCAAATATATTGTCATCAAAAGGTATGCAGTAGTAGCTGTTTAAATTAGCAAATGTGTTCCTTATTAGAATAAGGGCTATGTTATATCACATTTTCATGGAATGCCCTAAATTTTGCCTTCATAAAAAAGGAGTGGAGAATGTTATGCTGAAGAAATTGCAAGAATGTTCCTCACAAAAGAGCCATCCTGATCTACGTTATTTGTGCAAAACTTAAGTTTAATTATTATTTTTTGGTAATTTTGCCACAAGATGGCTCTATTCTGTCACAAACATTTAGGAAATTACACGTTTTCCTAGATACTGAGTCCTGAAAAAAAAAGACAGTGGCTATGAAGCTACAGGCGAACTTGCAAAGCATTTCCAGTGTTAATTCCAGGTGAGATTAGAGATGGGCACGAAATGAATTTTTAATTCATTTTGCTATTCATTACTCGTTTTGTTATCTAACAAAATGAATAATGAACTGACCCATCAAAGAAAAATGAAACGAATGAAACGGAAATTTCCGCTTCGTTCATTTTGTTTTTCATTTTCCCATAGGAATGCATTGAAGCAATGCATTCTTACGGGGAAGGTTTCCCTTGCAATTGGTGTGGGGAAACCACAGGCTTTTTCCTGCCAGTAGCCAGCGCCACCGATCAGCTGTAGCACTGGCTTTGGTGGGAAAAGGATTCAAAAAGCCCACCATTTCCTCACCATTTTCTGAGGGCTCCTGCCTAGCTGTCAATGGCTGGACCCCTTTAAACCTGGCCCACTCAGTACCAGGGGTTCTCCCCAGTGCCGACTGGGCCATTTTTAAAGGGGTCCAGCCGATGACAGCTTGGCAGGATCCTTCTAAAATGGCCCCATGGCCAGCACGGAGCTCCTGTGTTGCTAAGTGAGCCATTTTCAGAGGGATCCTGCCAAGCTGTCATCGGCTGGGCTCCTTTAAAAATGGCCCATTCGGCACTGGGGAGAACCCCTGGTGGTGACTGGACCATTTTTAAAGGGGTCCAGCTGATGACAGGGAAAAGGGGTCTCTTTAAAGGGATCTTCCCCACAGTGGATGATAGTGCCCGCTCGGCGCTGCCATCCGCTGCGGGAAAAATGTCAAAAGAGAGCCCGCTCATTGCCTCCTCATGCGGAGGTGGAAAGAAGGGTCTCTTTGAGGTGCTGGCAACAAGCTAGTGCTTCTCAGCTGAGAGAAGCCCCTCTTTCCCCCAGCCAAAGTTGCACAAGCACCACACACACTACACACAAAATGAATAACGAATCAATGAATCAACAAAACAATTTTTTTCAAAAAAAAATTGTTTAAAATGAAATGAAATGAAATGAACCCTAAAATGAACCGAACCAAAATAAATCACCATTTTTTTGGTTCTTGCCCATCTCTAGGTGAGTTTTTTTTATAAAAAAAACTGTTGCCAGTGATCATCATTTTCTGTTTACTTCAGCATTGCAGGGGTGTGGTGTGTCCTTAATTTAGTAGGGGTTTTATATGAGTGAACAATTGACCAAGAACATTGACCATAATCTTGCAGTGCCATGATTTAAAAGATCAGACAGAAAGGAATGGAACAGCATACACTCTTACCAAATACTTTCAAGTTTGATATTGGATTATTCATTTTCTAGGTTAATTAATTAATGTCATTTCCAGTAGCACTACTGGGAGACCTAGAATGCTATGGTGGTTAGATTGTTTGGATTAGATTTAGGAGAACCAGAAGTGAGCACTGATTTATTAACTCACTGAGTAGCCTTAAGCCAGTCACTTTTTCTGACTGGTTTAACTTGCAAGGCCAATGAGGATAAAGTTTGGAAAGGGAGAATCATTATTATCTTTTGAGCTCTTTGGAGTAATGGCAGAATACAAACAGTAGTCTATAAATGGATTATACAAGTCTGGACCTTTCTCCTACCATCTGTGACTGCATTAAAGACTTTCTGAGGGATCGGTCACAAACAGTGAGGATTGGGCCTATCACATCTACCTCGTTGAAGCTTAACACTGGCTCCCCACAGAGATGTGTGCTTAGTCCCTACCTGTATTCATTGTATACATATGACTATGTATCGATGATACTATCATAATGAGTCATTAAAGGTGAAGACAAATCAGTGTATGCTTCCCCCCCCCAAAAAAAAAATATCTTCATGGTGCCTAGAAAATAATTTGCACCTAAATATCAGCAAGACAAAGAACATTGTGCTGGACATCCGGAGGAAGAGAGAAGAACCTGTCCCATTGTACTTCAAGGGGTGGTGGGGCTGTGTGGAGAGAGTTTCCTGCTTTAAATTCCTGGGAGTTCACCTTAGTGAAGATCTCACCTGGAAAACCAATAAAACCCAGGTGGCCATGAAGGCTCAACAGAGACTCCATTTCCTCAGGCTCTTGCTAAACAACATGGAACAGCAATTGATGACCTCCATCTACCCAGTCTGCAATAGAAAACATCCTCACGTGGATGAAATAGAACTCTCTTGGAAAAACCTTCCTGCTGTGGATTTGGAGAACTTCTGCATCCAGATTAGATTGTTTTGGGCTACTGAGATACTAGGCTTCATAGATAAATGGCATCTCCTTCCTCTGTTCCTATATTTAAGAATCTTTCAGGTCCCCCCCCCACGCCAATAACAATGGTCAGCCAGTATAGATAGTACCAAAGAGAACAAGTCAGCCATTGAATTCAACAAGGGCATGGGCTTGTACTGTGTTGTACAGCTTTGGAAGATGCACTGCACAGCATCTTTCAAATTCTGTTATGGAGTGGAAGGGACATGGTGCTATCACATATAATAAGGCAGATACTTAGGATGTCTCCATTGATACCTACTAGTCATGGGCACGGAGCGGCGAAATTCTCGTTTCTGTTTTCGGTTATCGTTATCGTTACGTAACGGGTAACGGTAACGAGAATTACTGCGCTCCAGCTCGAACCCGACCCGATAAAAATAAATTGGGTCTGATTTTTCGTTTTCGTTCATGGCATCGCGGCGATCGCCCGATGCCAAGCAGCACAGAAAAAAAGTTTTAAAAATTAAAAAAAAAAAAAAAAAAACGATTCCCGGCCATAAAAGCAGGCGAAAATATGCCTGCCTCAGTGAGGGCACCTACCAGAGAGGGGTGGTTTCTCGGGGGGGGGGGGGGTCCCCCGCCTTCCCCCCCTCTCCTGTCCTGGGCTGCTCGTACCAGGCTGGGGGGGGGCATCCTCGCCATCTCCATTTGCCATGCGGTGGGGGGATCCAAAATGGCGACCGCAATATTTATTTTTAAATCGTGGTCCAAAAACCCACCAAAGCACCACAGAAACATTTGAAAATTAGGTATTTTAAATGCTTGATTTTTTATAGTAGCAGCAGTGGGGTTTTCTTGCAATAAAACGTCTCCATTGATTTTATTTTATTTTATTTTATTTTATTTTTATTTTTTTACACCTGCGCAATGATGGGCTGGCCATGGGATGGGACCATGCAAATTTTTGGACCCATTCCACCAATCGCATGGCCAGGTTTTGACTGACACTTCTGGATGTGCCAGAGGGCATAAAAAGCCCACTAACCCTAACCCTAACCCTAACCCTAACCCATACGCCAGTACACTGTCCTTCTTAGTGGGTCAGAGGCACCCAGAGGTGCAGCCCACTAACCCACCCTAACCTTAACCGTAACCCTAAGCCTAGCCCTTACCCTAACCCCAACCCTAACCCAGATGCGTACGCAAGTACACTTCCCTTCTTAGTGGGTCAGAGTAGAGGCACCCAGAGTGGTGCCTCCCAGCCAGAGCCCACTACCCCTACCCCTAACCTGTACGCCAGTACGCCAGTATGCTTTCCTTCTTAATGAGTCAGAGGTGCCTCTGCCACTTACCCCCCAACCCTAACATAATGTAATGTATGGTACGTGGCAGCTATGCGAAACACTTCCCTTCCCTTCTTATTGGGTCAGACGTCAGAGGCACCCAGAGAGGTGCCTCCCAGAGCCCACTTACCCCAACCCCAACACAAACGACAAACGGAAATGACAAATTTTTGAAAAATTTCCCCGACAAACGGAAACGACCCACAACAGACCCGTCCCGACAAACGACAACTCGAAACGTCATTTTTTCTGGTCGTGCCCATCTCTAATACCTACATGGCATCATACTGCATGGGCATGTTGTGGTGTGTGAAGTGATTCTGAGAACATTTGTCTACGTCTAAAGACCATTTTACAAACCTAAAACTTGCATTGTCTATAATGTGAATCAACGCTTTCCTTCATGGTGTCTTTCGTGGGCCTATGTGGTTTTTATACAGGTCATTTATACATTTCTACATATGATATGTATACTATTTGCTTTCCAAGAGAGTCAGGGTTTAGCTACCAGAACTGTTAACAGATTATCAGTACTGTCTTATGTGCATACTGTACCGTGACCACCTTCAGTATCCATTCTCTATAGTTCATCCTCCATTTTTGAACAATTCCCTTCTATTGCCTCCCACTCCAACCATGAAATAAGGAGGCAAGAATCATGAGATGGTGTGAAAGGGGTTAAAACGTCATTAAACTAGTTAAATTCCCCCAGTCTGCTGTGATCTTTGATGCTAATACAAACTGGTTCTTAGCACCATGATCTGCAGGACCCACCCATTAGCCTTTTGGAGTATGAAGAGTATATGAAGGCAAGGCCTTAACCAATGGAGGCACTTTATACCAAGAAAGGTAGAACTCTGGAGGTTCTTATTTCTAGGAGATTATTGTGCACAACTGCATTTTCCCTCTTGCATCTTATAGTTTGGAATATCATTTAATTGATCATTCAGTATAATTGGCTCCCCTTTTTTGTAAGTCAAAATTACTTTTAGTTTAATAGACATCACAATATGCTACTTGAAGTAAAAAAGTAGCTGTTTCCTCTTAAAAAGTATTTAAAATGTAAACATGGATCTGCCAAAGGTCATGTTATTCATGCCCTGTTTATATACATTTGTTCGCTGCATATTAATAGACTTCTTTCTCTTCACAAAATTGTATTTTGGGGTGTTGTTAAACTGCAAAATTAATTAAATCAATTTACCAGGAAAAATGCTGAATTCATAGCCTTGTCTGCACCTTCTCTTTTTATCATAGCATGAAAAATATAGATGTTTTGATTTTTGAAATGAGGAATGCTCTGACACACATTTCTAAGTTTTGACCTGGATTATTTATGAAGGATACTTAAGAAATCAAATTCGTAGTGCTACTGAAATAGCTCTCTTAATAAAAGAGCTTAGAACACCAGGTGTCCCTTTATAATTCACTTTTACTGCAGTGGATAAACTGAAGTGTAGTAGAAAATAATTCGATGCACTATATTAGACATTTAGAATGTTGTTCATAATTTCTGTGACAAGCTTTATGTATAAAACTTTAAATGCTAAATGATGAATAAACAACATTTTTTTCTTGGCATAGTAGCCTCATGCATGGAGGGGAAATTAAAACAAACCTAGAGTAGAAAACAAACCAGAGTATTCTGGTTGCTGCATTATCATTTTTTTAAATTAAGGACATTGTTATATTGAGCAATGCATGTTGGCTAGGAAAAGTGACAAATTCCAGATTGTCAGTCATGTTAGTCTTTTACAATAAAATCAATAATAACAAAAAAATTATTAACCACTTTTGATCAGTAGATAATATTCATAATCGCTGCATAGAATCTACGTCTGCACATGTGGTAAAGAACTCCTGGATGATTAGGCTTTGAAACAACAATATGAGTCTTTAAAAAAAACATCAAATTTTATTGTAGACCAGTGAATGGTTCCCAACTTGAATCTTCATACGTTCTTGGATTGCAGCTCCCAGAAATACTGGCCAGCAATTTGTGGTGAAGGCTTCTGGAATTTGCAGTCCAAGAATGTCTGGGGACCCACTGCTGTAGACCAAGGTTTGCTTTGCTTAATAGTAAGTGTGATAAACCTTTGGCTTTCCAGAAAGGTTTGGACTTGCATGAACTCTTTCCCTTGACTGTGCTAGTTGGGGACCAGATGGCAGTTGTTGGCAAAACATCTGGAAGGCCATAGGTTCCCCATCCTCTGTGGGGGGGGGGGGGTTGGGTCTGTAGATGTGGGTAGAAACAAGGCTGAACAAGGCTGTTCATAAGGAACTCTAGGAACAGCTCTCTAGGACGTTACCAATGTCTCTCGGATGGCCTGAGAGAGGAAAAAAGGGGTCAAGCACAGTCTGGAAGTTGAGTCATGGCTACTGGACTTCTTTTTCTTGAGAGATAGAAACGTTTCGCTGCTCATCCAAACAGCTTCATCAGTATGAATACAGCTAGTGAGAGTACTCCATCTTATAGTCCGCTTTGACCTCTTGTCACCCTGGTCTGAAATAGGCTCATAAGATTAACAATGGCCTGAATAGGCTCGTTAGGTAGACAATAGTATCCATAGTCTTAAGATGAACAATGGCCTAAGGTGCTGAAACCTATAAAGTATGGGTTGTTAGCTATGGCCTTGGTGGTGAAGGCTTTTTGATTTGTCTGGGTACTGTTGAAAGCACACCCTGGTAAGTAGCAGACTATGCCTGAGGCCGCCACCTCTGTTGAGGGATGGGGTTTCAATGCTCACATGAATGGCTTCCCTGACTCCTCTCTCAAACCACCTCTCTTCTCTGTCTAATATGTGTACATCCTCATCTTTGAAAGAGTGCCCTTTGTCCTTCAAATGGAGGTGTACTGTTGATTCTGGTTTTGAGCTGTTACTCCTCCTATGTTGGGCCATCCTTCTGTTTAATGGCTGTTTAATTTTTCCAATGAAGAGGTCTGCACACTCCTCACTGCATTGGACCACATATACTATATTGCTCCTTTTTTGTTTTGGTATTGGATGCTTTGGGTGGACAAGTCATCTGCCTTAGTGTGTTTGTGGGTTTGAAATAAACAGGGATGTGGTGTTTGCCAAAAATCCTTTTAAGCTTCTCAGACACTCCAGCCATGTAAGGAATGACAAGGTTCTTCCATTGGGTCTGGGTCTCAGCCTGATCCCTTGTTCTTCTGGGTTGGCACACTGCTTTGTTGAAGGCCCACTTTGGATATCCACAGGCCTTAAGTGCTGTCTTCAGGTGCCTGTCTTCCTTCTTCTTGGCTTCTGTGGAGATGGGGATGCTCTCTACTCTGTGGCTTAGCGGCCTGATGACTCCTAATTTATGCTGTAATGGATGCTGGGAGTCAAACAATAAGTACTGATCTGTGTGGGTGGATTTCCTGTAAACTTCTACTCCCAGGCCACGGTTGGGTCTGATGATGACTGTACAATCAAGGAAAGCCAGCCTGTTGTCTTGGGTGTCTTCCCTAGTGAACTTAATATTAACCCTAAGACACAGAGCCTCGTGGCGCAGTGGTTAAATGCCTGTACTGCAGGTAAAACTGTGCTCACGACCTGGGGTTCAATCCCAGGTAGCAGGCTCAAGGTTCACACAGCCTTCCATCCTTCTGAGGTCGGTAGAGTGAGTACCCAACTTGCTGGGGGGCAATGTGTAGTCTGCATGCTGTAATTAAACTGTAAACCGCCCAGAGACTACTTGAAGTGGTATGGGGCGGTATATAAGCAGAACACTTTGCTTTTTCATCAAAGACGGATCTTTTCATAACCCTTGTAGTCCTTTTATTGCCTTATCTCCCTGTTCTCTCTCACTTCCCACATGTGGCATCGGATCTCTATGCGCTAAATGGGGTGGCCTGTTTTCTCTTTTGTTTTTCTCTCTTGATATTCCTTTATGTGAATGGCAGTCTTCTTGAACTTCTTTTTACATCTGTTTTCCTCCCAACCAGCACATGATTTTCCATTCCTTTCTGATATGTCTTACCTTTTGTCTCATTATGTCCTCTCTGCTCCCCGCCCTGGCTTTTGCATCGTGTTTAGTGTATATCACACATTTTGATTTAATCAACTCCCTAACTTGAAATACCAAACACCGTCTGGATCCAGATAGTTCAAAGCTCAGCCTTGAGGAGTAAGGCTATCCTTGTTTGGCAACGATTTCAGTTTGCATTGAGGACAGAAAGTCCCCCCAATTAAAAAAGAATCTTAGGCTTTTCTAACAAGGGCTGTTCCCGGCTTAGGATGGATCGTTAGCAGCACCATATCTGTCCAATATAAACTTTGCATACATTTTTGCTGTAGGTAGAAACTAATCACTAGAAGGTCTAATTTAATTTAATTAGCTGCTGTGCCAAGTGACCTTAACATATCTACACTTTCAGAGTTTATGAAGTATAATTTTGTGTACTGTTTCCCGCAGCCTTTTAAATTAAAAGCTGACAAGGTCTTGGCTGTGTAAGTTAAAATGTTTTTGTATTACTTTAAAACTTACTTGAAAGCTGATATGCTGCTTTTTTGACCTAGTTACTGTATAAGTCTACATTCTTTGGCAAATATTAACAATTGCTTTGTGTGTGGCCGAAATAAATTTTCTAATAACAGCAATTGAGCTTTGGCTCAGATAAAGGCTTTTTTTTGCACCATCTTTTAACTTTATAGTAAGTAATTTTATTTGTGGTTTTACAAAACATTGCAAAGTTCCAGTAAAAACAGAATCCAAGTCCACTTCCAAGCGAGACATTAAGTATGAAAAGAGCACTCCTTACTCTACGTTATGTTTCTGTTCCTCACATCTTATGGGCCTAGTCTAAATATGGAATATCATTCCAAGGTTTTTTGAACAGCACACTGTAATTTTTCAGAGGTGTTGTCCAGGGGCAACTATCTTGATTTACACTATTGGTTAAGTACAGTGTCTTTTACAGATGCAATGCCAAGAAGATTTCTGTGGTGAGCATGCTGTTTTTCAGAAATTACGTTTTAATTCCCAGGGTCATTGCTTGGATCAGGAGTTGCAACTTTGCTGAGTCGTGATTTTAGGTTTATGATACGTCAGAATATAATAATTCTTTTAATGCTACTGGTGGATTCCCACAACCATTTCTCCCCACTGCAAGGTGACTTTTCAGCCATGCCACAGTAGAGATACATGTAAAGTTACTGTTTGACTTATATAGCTCAAGAGTTACGTTTGGACCCAGCACCATTTGTTTTAGGTGCACAAGCAGTACTCCTAGCTTCTATGCTTTAATGTGGAAGCAATAATAATTCTGACCCTTCCTGTGGATATAATAAGGTAGAGTGAAATACGTTACAAGTAATTCTTCCTAAGGAAAAAAAATACACAGTTCTCAAGATACGACTTCCTGAAAGTGCTTAATGAACCAAGCCTTCCAACACAGATTTCACTGTCATTGAATAAATTACTAGGAGCTCATTTTAGTGTGCATTTTAAAATGAATGCCAGACTAAATTCAGTTTTTTACAACCATCAGTCAGAATTGTGTTGGTACTTGTATCTGTATAGTCTAAAACTGTCATGGCTAACTGTCAGGGTTCCAGGATGAATTTTGGTAATGCCCTCACTGACATTAAATATTCCCAGACATTTTTCCAGTTAGTCACAATCAGCTGTGGCAAGTTAATGCAAAACTTACACAAACAGATTCCAGCTGTTGAATGAGTAAAATCTAGAGTTGAAGTGCAGAATGAGTAGAACTTGGTTAACCTGCTTAATGTCCAAATCAGCTTGCATTTTGTAAATTGAGGGGGGCATTGCCAGCACCCCTTCTGAGCCATCTGCCCTTGCCCCACAGCCTTAGCAGACCCTCTGGATGAGTCCGAAGCAGCTATGGTGGGGGGGGGGGTCTGCTGGAGGCTGAGATGCCTGTGGCAGATGAACTCCACCTGGGAAAGGAGGAAGGGTGTCAGGATCAGGGCACAGGACTCTGACTCCCTGCAGAGTCAGGTCCCTCTCAGGCTGAGACAATCAGAGAGTGTAGCTGGTGAGCCTGCTCTCAGCATAAAGCTAGCTGCGGGCACTCCCTGTTCCTTGCCTCACCAACACAAGAGCGTGGACTCCTAAAGCTGTGATCCTGTTACCTTGAACCTTCCTGAAACTCTGCTACCCTGTACGTCTTCCTGCTTGGCATTCCCCTCCCTGTTGGACTGTGTGTGTTGTGTACGCACACACACACACACTTCTTAACATTGGCTTGGCTGACAACTCTTTGTCTTTCGAACCCGGACTGGACTGACCATGCTCTTGACTGCTGGGAACACCCTGGTCCTGGCCTCCCTTGCAAATTTCCTGGTTGCTGCCCACGCCGCAGCTCTTACAAAGGGGAAGGCATGAACTTTCATTTGGGGACCATGAAGGAAGTCAGGAAGGAACTCTCAGGAGAAGACACTTGTCACAGTTAAGGAAGACAGATTTTGACACCTCAGGTAGCCTGCCCATGTTTGACTCTATCCTTCAGAGATCAGTCTGTGACAGGGGCCATGTATTTTAGACACTCCCTCTTAAACCAAGCAGGTGGGGGCAGTCCTTGCAGCCATCTTGGGCTCAGACCAGGACCTCCCAAGCCCCAGTGGAATTAACTTGGACTGGCCTCAGTCCTGAGGAAGGCTAGTGACTCAAACTCAGTCTTCTGAGGAACCTTCAGGAGTGAAAGAATGATGCTGCTACTGATTTTTCTTGTACCTCCTGTACTCTGTTTAACAGACCCCATTTTGAACACTCTCCGTGGTCTTGAATCCATGGATACAGGAGTGGGTGACAGGTTGTCTGCAAGGCCAGCACTTGGTGGTGAAGCAGCACTCAACCTAAGTCTTACCTCTCTGAAGCAAGGTCTAAATGATCTCTCTTGAAAATGGATGCAATTTCAGCTCTAGGTTATCCCTGAAGTAATGACTGCATGAAAACTGCAGTAACCTGTGTAAGTTATCCCTGAAGTTGTAACTGTGTGAAAAACAGAAGGTGGTCCATGCAAGAGGAGAACCCTGAAATATTCAAGACCTTTATGAACTGAATCTAGCTCCTTGAACTGGGCCTGGATACTTGTTGGCAGCCAGTGATGTTGTAGAATAGCTAAAATATTGGCCTACAACAATGGAAAGGCCACTATTCTGAAGGAGTCATAGTTATTGTACAGACTTCTCACAATAAAAGTACTTATGAAGAAATTTATGCAACAAATTTTCTGTTAATCGTTGGGTGGAATAATAAAGATATTAATGAACTAACTGCACATGGATCTCACACCTAGCATAAGCTATATCTAATTAAATATTTTATTCGCTTTATTTCCTTTTCATTCTTAAAAAGAAATAAACATGGGTGAAATATCAGGAAGTACTGTAATTGACAGTAGTCATCTTTAGAACACCGAACAGACTTTCCTTATCAATTTCTAATTGTATTATTAACAAATCTGTCATTTTGTTTTTGACTTGACATATCCATAGTATATCCTTAAGTGTCTTCTTCATTCGATGCACATCTGACCTGTAGTGAAACTTTACTGTAAGTAGTTTATGGCCATTTGGTGTTCTTAAGCCATTAAATACACTTTGCAATGACGTCATGGCATGTACATCAGGCATACTTGTAGTAATCAAGTTTTATTATATTTATGAAACATAAATCATCAGAACAGAAACCATCTCCCAGGGCTACCCTCCCTATCATCATGTACCTTCTTTTTGCTTCATAAATGAATTATGAGTCCATTAGAGCAATATTAGCAGCAACGACTGGTTTAGACATGTCCATGTTTATCCAACAATACTGGCGTATTACCATTGGTTGAGGCTGATAGGTGTTACAGCTTGATGGCCCATCAGAAATGGCAAAACAAGGGGAAATCAGCTGGAATGTCTGTTGCCTCTTTCCACACTGGTGCAGATCGCTTGGTAAAATGTCCTAACAGCAAAAAAACTCTCTGATCCTTGTACACAATTCAAAGGCATGGGGTGGGTGATATGTTTCTCAAATCACCAGAATCTCAAACAGAGAACCTAGCTGTTGATGTTACAATTTGTCAGGCTGGTGATAAAGACCTGGGAATAATGCCCAGCAAGTTCTAAAATGGAGGCTGCTCAGAGATGGTAGGTTTCCAATTTCACCTCTGGAAATGTAATCAGAAATTTCCCACATTTCTATTCCCCATCCAAAAAATGTACTTTATTCATGGCATGGATCTGTGATCTTTTCTTTTCTTTTCCTCATTCTTCTTCATTTTTGCTCCACATCTTCAGTTCTATAATGCCCAGCCAGACAAAGACTGGTGGAGAGTCAAAGGGCAGGCACTTTGTTCGAGATTTTAGAAAAATGTCACCCCCCCTTGCTTTCAGGCCGATAGTGTTTTATTTTAGTGCAAGTATCCAAGTCCTGACCATGTTGTCTCAGCATCACAACAACCTTCTCGTTCTTGACAGTTACATTGGTTGTAATGTCTTTCAGAAGTGAACATAGACTGTGATCCTGTCTGCCTGATTATTTTTCTACATAGTAGAATGATGAACTATTAGCACTAGCTCATTAACCCACTGGTTAATGCTGAAGCAGTGGTACTCTCAACTGACTCTTTAGTTTCCCACTTCAACATATTTCTCTATTACGAACTTCATTTTCCTACATTCCATATTAAAGTACCCCCCCACCCCCAGGAATTCCCTTTTTCAAAAACCTTTTAGAGAGGCTGTCTTGGCTTCCATAGAATAAGTTCCTTGTAGCCAGGGCTGGTGCTGAGATGAAGAAGTGGGTGCCCTTGGTTGACAGACTGAAAGTCTGTCCACATGGGCATTTATCCTATTGTTTAATCTGCTGATGGGTTAGGTTGGTCTTCTCTTTTTTCTTTCTTTCTGGCATCCACACATTGACGTTGCTAGAGCAGACCAACATTTCCCAATCAGCGCCTTTTTGAACCCCTATCAGGGGATTCTACTGTTTTGGCATGGGTTGGAGAGCTCCAGTTTACTGTTGCTATTCAGAGTGTTTGCTTAAAATGGACTAAACGTGAGCTTCTAGCACCTTCTGATTTCAAGTCACAGGCAATGAAGAGCAACAAGGTCTTGAAAGCTGCAGGTTCCCCAAGTGTGTACATTGGCTTTCCATTGTGCTAACTACTAATTTTTTCAAAAAGTTGCAATCTTAACTACTATCCTCCTTCAGTGAATTTAGGTTTTATATTGTTTTCCTTACTGTTATTACTTTTTTTTTACATAGCCTTGAAAAATTTAACTTGGTTGCTTTTCTCCTGCTTTGATATTCTAGTTCTTTGTTGGCCTGATCTTTCATGTGTTAAAAAACCATTATTGATGGATCTTTGGTATCCCAGATGACAGTGAGTGATAGGACATGTGTAAGAATCTCTCTTTCTGTGATAGAAGAAGAGATTGAATGACGGCAGACTTTTATAGTGTCTTTGAACAGTATAAATTGCTAGTATCCTCTTGTTCTTATATGGAGTACCTGCTGGAAGCCCAGTGGGGCTAAAATGTTGTTTACTCTTGACTCTTGCAGTAGAATAATAAAAAAGTGATTAAAATTTAAGTAGTCTTGAGAGATTTTTCTGTATATCCAATTTCTTGACTGTTGGTGTACATTAAAAGTGGATCATTGCATAATACAGTTATCTTGAGTGTTACTGCCCTGGCTCCTTCAGTAGCTAAGTGAAGTAAGGACAGTAATATCTTTTATAAGTATCCTTGAAGTGAGTGAGCTCAGTTTAATGGTTATGTAGCACTATGGTTTTCTTAGCATTTCTACTGCAGACTTACAGGTCCCAGCTGTATATATAGCAACAAGAAAATTCCTCCCCGGTCAACATATGGTCTGCTGTGCTTTACATCTAAAGGAAGTATATGCAATATATGCCTGCATTTATGTGTAATAAATAATGCAGGGGTGTCCAAACTTTTTGCAAGGAGGGCCAGTTTTGGTGAGGTGGAAATGTGTGGGGGCCAACCATTCAGATGCATTTGGCCCCTGGGCTGGACTTTGGACAAGCCTCTAGGACATGCAAGGAGGCAGGAGGACGCTGCAGCAATGGAGCCGGGGTCAGGTAGGCTGGGCAGGTGGCTGGTGTGTGTGGGGGGGAGACAGACAGAGGCAGGGAGGGCAGGCAAACCATAAAACTGCAAGCTGATGTCTCCATCCAGTATGGGGAGGGGCCAGCTGGCGGGGATGTGGGACAGGCTTAGCCAGTGGGGAGAAGAGGCCATGGGCTGCTTGAAATTTGAAAATGGGCTGCATATGGCCCCCAGGCCTGACTTTGGACATGCCTGACTTATGTATTTATCAGAAAATTCTCTTGATTTATGAATTGAATCCTGTCAGTATCTTCTTGAATTCCAGTTAATCGGTATCCCTTCAAGTTCACTCCTTTTTCCATTCAGTTTGGTCGTCAAGAATTTATCTTGTTCCTTGCCTCTCTTGAGTCTGTTAGGTGTTGATTGGACTGGAGCAATCTCTGGCCACCGTATCGACCAGAATGTATTTGCAGGATCCCCTGAACTTTTGCTCCATCCCCTTGTCCGGAAGGTGGAACGTCGGGTGTGGGACAGCGCTTGAACGACCTCCCTCCGTCCTTCGTGTGTCGGACTTCCGTGTTTAGTGACAGAGCACAGGGAGGATGCGGCAGCCAGACTGGGAGAGGAGGGAGGGACATGAATAATCCTCTTTTTCAACAGCCCCACTGGCCACTGATCTTTTTTCCAAGCCCAATTCAAAAGGCTGTTCTGTACCTCTAAAGCCCTGAAGGATTAGAAACCAACCCCTCTAAATAGACCCCCTCTCCTTTTATACTGTAAATCTGCCCCCAGATTTTAAGATCACTAGGGGACACCTTTCTCTGGGTCCCACGTCCCTAAGAGGTGTTCTGGGTGGGGACCCGGGAGAGGGCCTCTGCTGGGGCTGCTCCTAGGCTCTGGAACTCCCTCCCACTGGAGGCCAGGCTGGCCCAGCTTTCCTGCCCGCCTGTAAGCAGGCAAAATCCTTTCTCTTCAGTCAAGCTTTCTGCACATGACCGGCTGCCATGATGCGACTTTTAGAATCTTGATAGCACTTCTGCAGGGAAGGCGGGCAGCACCTTTCCCCCCTGCATTCTTGCGATGCCCGCTGGCTCAACCTGTGTTCACCATCCAGTCTTCTGTCCTTCCTCTGCTTCCAAGGCTGACCAAGGATGGTTGAAATCCTGTTATGGATTGTTCTGCTCGGCCCACCCATGACTGGCCCAGCTGTTCTGTGAGAATGGCTGGCAAACCTTGGCTTCAGCTCTGAGGCCCCCATTCTGCCGCTGTCATCCGTGTTGGCCCAGAAGAGTCATCTGAGACCTCCCGTGAGTGGCAGGGAAAGGGGCAGCCTCAGGGGTGCTTTCCTCAGACAGCTCTTGGTGGTGGATTCCGAGTTAGGATCTCCTGAGCTCTGACTTGACTCTGAACGTGGCCATTCTCTTTTAGTGTCTTCCAGGAGACTTCAGAGAAAACCCTTTTCTCCTTCCTGCACCTCCCATCACCCCATCCCCCGGAAGGATCAGCTGTAACCATCCCTACTCCTTTTGCTTCTTAGGAATTGGCCCAAGGGGCCTCGCTTTCTGCAGGTAACATTTGAAGATGGGGTGTCATTCTCCAGTTGCCCTCTTGCCCCATGAAAGGTTTTGCAGGCTTTGCCCAGAAGACAAGGGCAGCGTTTAGGCTGAACTCTCAGCATTGCCCAACACTTTCCACTCCTTCTGGAAGGCAGGCTGCCCAGAAAGGCCACTGGGCCACTGGAGCGGCTTGCCTTCTGGGCCATCACCTGCTTCTCCCTTTCCCTCCCAATATGGGAGAAAGTGAGTCTTAAGCCCCAATCCAACCCAAACCCCAAAGAAGGAAGTGCTGGTGGTCCTAGGCAGTGGAGGGGAAGAGAGGTGTGTGACAGCCTTGAATCAAGGGTTAGACCCAAAACATCCCTTGCAGAAACCCAGTGACTAGCTGACAGTAATCTCACCGAGCTTGCTGCCCTTGCACCATCCCGTGGGCATGGTCTCTTTTCCACCACCCTTCCCAGATTCCCCTTCCACGTAAGAAAAAGAACAGCACACACTCTGGTCAAACAGGTAGTGTATTCTAAATATCTAAAACTAAATGTGCCTAAGTGTCTAAATAAACATACGTATATTTCAAGGAACAATTTTGTTTTGAAATATAAGGAGGCGAGGTCGGGAGGGGGGGTCAAGGTGGGGGTCTGTTAAATGGTACAAAAGGAGCCTCTTGAATGGAAAGAGAGAAGGAGCCTCTCGAATGCAAGAAGAGAGGTTAATGGGACAAAGACCCCTTTTGGCTTCACTGTCAAGACTATGTATAAATAGTGGGTTGAAGGAGATGGGAAGCTTAATATAAAAACTGTTTAAGTTTAAGTTTAAGGGAGGGAGGGAAGTGAGTAACTGGAATTTATTTATTTATTTTGAAAGAATTCAGTGAGATATATTGGTGAGTTTAAGAAAGGGAAGATTTGGAAACCAAGGGAAGGAAAAGTGGTATGATTATTTCAAATGGGTAAAAGAACAAAAGGTATCTAAAGAAATATGGGATAAATGTCAAAAACTTATGGATTGGCTCCATATATAAATCCAAATAAAGAGGAAAGCCATAGATGTATAAACAGGGCGTATGATATGACATCGTGTTTGTATGAAAGCTTGAAATAATTGGCTGTTCCTCAGTTTGTGCGGTTGGAGGGGTGATGGAAATTTAAGTCTTAAAAACATGAATCTGTATTAGTTAAAAAAATAGAAACCAATAAAACTGTTTTTTTGGGGGGGGAATTCCTTTAGGGTCCCATGGATGTTGGATGGGCACCCTGGAATGAGGGCCAGGAGACCCTCGACCGGTGAAGGCGACGGGTTCTGTGTTTGCGCAGTGGGGCTCGGGGCTTCTTAAAGACATTATTGGAGGCCTTAGGGGTTGTTGTCATGGGGCCAGTGCTGTCTGAGATGGGCCAAGGGCTGGGAACCCGGGGCCTCTTGTTGGAAGCACAGTCCCCGTGGGTTGCCACTTGGGGTCCTAGGTTTGCCGGGAGAGGTAAGGGACTTGGATCCCGGGGCCTCTTCTTTGAGGTGCAGCCCCCTTGGGTTGCTATTTGGGGTGCTGGTTTTGCCGTGGGAGGAAAAGGACTTGGAACCCGGGGCCTGTCGCTTAGAGGGCTGGGTCCTTGGGCTGGTGTACGGTGCCCTGAGGTATCTGGCGTTCTACTGGAATGGCTTTGGTGGTCCTGGCGTGGCCTTTCTCTTTGTGCCTGATGACTCGTGGCTTTAGTTTGGGAGACGTGGCTCGAATATATGCCCCCATGGCCATCGTGATGGAGCTTCTGCCCTGGAATTTGGGGGTTGTTCCTTGTTGTTGTGCCCCCATGGCCATGGTAGTTTGGCCCCTCAATTTCATCCCGGAGAATGTGACATAGACTGATGACTACCTGGCTCCATATTATGCCACCATGGCCATGGTGGTTTTGCTCATCGCTTTGGGCCCTGAGAATGAGAGCTTGAATGTGGTCAGCCTGAGCCCTTGTTACGCCCCCATGGCCATGGTGGTTTGGCCCCTTGCTATGGGCCCAGAGAATGCCACTTAGCATGAGGGCTATGTGGCTCCAGGTTATGTCAACAGGGCCACTGTAGTTTAGCCCCATGCTTTGGTGCCAGTGACTGTTGGTTGGAAGGTGGGGCTGCTGGCTCCTTCTCCCTGGATCCTGGCCAAAGAATTGAACATTCACAATGTTGACTGGAATGGGCGGCGCTGGTCTTCGTGCTAAGGGCCTCTTGCGTCGAACGCTGGGGTCCGGGCTGCTTTTTAAGACGTTCTGGCTGGGGTGGTTTGTCCCATCCTGTTGGAGCCTGTGATTACTGGCAGGAATGCCTGGCTCTGCCCTCCTTCTCTCATCTGTGGGGCTACTTTGGGGAGGGAATGGGTTTTGTGGCTGTTGCCTGGTCCCTGCAACACGAGGCTCTGAGGCTTCTGTACTGCCCATGGGGCTGTCCTGGTGCAGTTGAGCACTTTCTGGCATGAGTCTCTTTCGTGGGACACAGGGCTCTGGACTTGTTCTGCCTCTGTGTTTGTCATGCGGAGGCCCCTCACTTTGTGCCCAGGACCTCTTCAGTGCCATTTTGGGCTCACCACTCATTCTCTGGTCCATGTGGTCATTGTGGGGAGGTCCTTCACTGTGTGCTTGGCACGGTCTCTTTGGAAAATGAGACTTTGGTCTCCTGGACCTTTGGCGGTCATGTCTTTGTCTCTTCTGTTGCCACCTATGCCATTTCCCTCCAATCCCCTGTCTTGTGCTCTTTGTCGTGGCCCCGTGGGCATCCGGGCCTGGGCCCTGGCTTTGGGCCCCAAGTGTGTGGGCAGGAATGCCGGGCTCTTGGCTTCTCGGAGAGTCCCCATAGCCATTCGGGTGAGGCTGTTCAGTTGTTGCCCGGTGCGTCTTTCTAGCAGTACAGGCCTCTGGGATCCTTCTCATACCTCTGTGGTTGTTGGGTTGTAGCTCCTTGCTTTGCTCACTGAGCCTGCTGGCTGGAATATTGGGCAGTGGTGTTCTTGTACTGCTTTCATGGCTGCCTTGCTTTGGTCCCTTGTGTTGATCACTCTGCCCAGTGGTTGGAACATTGGGCTGTAGTAGTGTTGGATTGCCTTGGTTGTTGTTCATTTGTGGCCCCTCGCTTTGGTCGCTGTGCCCGCTCTCAGAAATATTAGCCTGCATTGTTGTTGCATTGCCCTCGCTGTTGTTCAGTTGTGGCCTCTCGCATTGGTTGCTGTTTCCCCTCTCAGAAATATTGGCCTGCATTGTTGTTGCATTGCCCTCGTCATTGTTCATTTCTGGACCCTCGCATTGGTCGCTGTGCCCGCTCTCAGAAATATTGGCCTGCATTGTTGTTGCATTGCCCTCATCATTGTTCATTGCTGGCCCCTCGCATTGGTTTCTGTGCCCCCTCTCAGAAATATCGGCCTGCATTGTTGTTGCATTGCCCTCATCATTCAGAAATATCTGGACCCTCGCATTGTTGTGTGCATTGGCCTGCATTGTTGTTGTTCGTAGTTGTTCTGGCCCCTTGCATTGGTCGCTGTGCCCCCTCTCAGAAATATTGGCCTGCATTGTTGTTGCATTGCCCTCGTAGTTGTTCAATGCTGGCCCCTCACATTGGTTGCTGTGCCCCCTCTCAGAAAGAAATTATTGCCATTGCATTGTTGTTGTTGCACTTGCCGCTCTGAGAAATATTGGCCTGCATTGTTGTTGCATTCCCCTCATCGTTGTTCGGTTGTGGCTCCTCGCATTGGTTGCTGTGCCCCCTCTCAGAAATATCGGCCTGCATTGTTGTTGCATTGCCCTCGTAGTTGTTCATTTCTGGTCCCTTGCATTGGTTGCTGTGCCCGCCCTCAGAAATATTGGCCTGCATTGTTGTTGCATTGCCCTCGTAGTTGTTCATGGCTGGCCCCTCGCATTGGTTGCTGTGCCCCCTCTCAGAAATATTGGCCTGCATTGTTGTTGCATTGCCCTCATCATTGTTCATTTCTGGACCCTCGCATTGGTCGCTGTGCCCGCTCTCAGAAATATTGGCCTGCATTGTTGTTGAATTGCCCTCATCATTGTTCATTTCTGCCCCCTCGCATTGGTCGCTGTGCCCCCTCTCAGAAATATTGGTTGTTGCTGTGCCCCCTTGTTCAATGCTGGCCCCTCGAAATATGCTGTGCCCCCCTGCATTGTTGTTGTTGCATTGCCCTCTCATTGTTCATTTCTGACCCTCTCATTGGTCGCTGCCCCCTCAGAAATATTGGCCTGCATTGGTCGCTCGTGCCCCCTCTCAGAAATGCATTGTTGTTGGCCTGCTGCCCCCTCGCATTGGTCGCTGTGCCCCCTCTCAGAAATATTGGCCTGCATTGTTGTTGCATTACCCTCATCGTTGTTCGGTTGTGGCCCTTTGCATTGGTTGCTGTGCCCCCTTTTAGAAATATTGGCCTGCATTGTTGTTGGATTGCCCTCATTGTTGTTCACTTGTGGCCCTTCGCATTGGTCACTGTGCATATTTTCTGAAATATTCTGTGCTCCCTCCATGGTCGGTGTTGCGTGGCCCGTTTCTTTGGACCCTGGGCCTGTTTGGGAGCCATGGCTTTGAGTATGTTGTGGTGTCTCTTGTTCTTTCCATTTGAAGGCCCGCCATGGGCATCCTGTGTGTCTTAGGTTGAATGGGTGGTGCTAGGTTTCTCCGGCGGTATTCTTGCCTTTCCTTAAGTTGTCCTAGAATACGTGGCAGATGGAGGAGGATTAGGGGCTGTTTGCTTCTGGGAGGGTCTCCTGGTGTCAGACGGCCTCCCTGTACCCATAGCCAGAGGTGCCTGAGTGGCAAGAGACGCTCCCATGGGGTTAGGTGGGAGAGCTCTGAAGGACAGGCCGTGGTGCTGGGGCTTTCCACTGGTCGTTCAGGTTCAGATGGAGCTGACAAGCGAGAGTTGGTTTGTTTTGAAGACTTGGCCTTTTGGGTGGCTACAGAAGGAACAGGCGCCCAGGGCTTCTCCAGATCTTCCTTGTTGAGTGGCTGGCCTGGATGGTCTTGCTTTTTCCCTCCCAGGAAACAGACCCAGCATCCTATGGTCCGAGGATTTGGGGGAGCTGATTTTGTAGCAAAATTGCTCAGCCTGTTCAGATACGCCTCCACTGAGGTGGAGGAGGTAACCCTGTGGGGAAGAGAAAAGGGTAAAAGTAGAATGGAAACCAGTGGTGGTTCAGGGTCCCACAAAGTTTCCTCTGGGGGATCCCACAAAGTTTCCCCCTGAAAAGAATTCTTTCCAGGGACCCTCCGCTGACCCTCTGAAGTACCACCACCCACAGCTGCCAAGCTCTACCCCTCTGCACTTAGCCTCGTTTGCTGTGGGATTTCATAATCTGTGCTGCCTAAGGTGGAAGGTTTTCCTCCCTTGAAATATATAAAAAAAAAGAATTTAAAACTGGCCCTTAAAAAGAAAAGAAAACTCTAATTAAAAAATTGCATAACCTCCAGATAGAAAAGGGCTCCTCTCCACTGGGATCCTTCAGAGGGATCATCTCTTTCCCCAGTGATTACACCATCCCATTCCTCTTAATCCTTGGCTACGCTGGTCCCTTGTGGCCCCTGTCAGGGCGGTTTACAGAGGTGGCCTCGCTGTCCTTCTGGATGAGGAGAAGGGGTAGAAGAAAAAACCATCACCTGGGTCGAGGCTTTGGTCTCATCCGTGGGCGCTTCCTTCTTGGAGCCTGCGCCTTCAACCAAGCAGGAAGCCGACCAGGAAGAAGGAAGGAAAAGACAGACCGAAGCATCCGTGGAATCCATGATCTCGCCTGGCAATTTCTGGCTTCGTTCCTGACCCTTGAAATGCGTTGGTGTTTCAGAAGCACCCAGAGGGTCCCCAGCAACACCAGGAGAACGAACAGGATCCACAGCAGCATCCTTTCGTCCTCCTGAGGCTGGTCAACTGAAAGCCAGCGTCTTCGGAATGCTGATGGGTTTGCTGTTGGTGACAGTTAGGCCCCAGTTGCCTGAGTGTTCTGAAGGGACCCTTCCCATCCTGCCTGGATTAGGAATAACAAATGAAGTCGGGGGTGCCAGCAGTCCCAATAAAGACCAAATGTTTTCCTTTTTTATTATTAAACATTTTATTAATTTTCTATTAATAAATCAATCCATGCTTATTAAATATCATTTTACATGGGTTACTTAGTTCACACACATTAGAACCTTAATCCCTACTTCTCTTTTTTAAACATTGATAGAACATATTTCAGGTGTAAAATATTCTGCATCTTCCTTATCTTTAATCTTCAAAGGTAGTCTGTCCATTTCCGTAAAGTCAAAATTCTTAGTTATCCCTTCATTTTTCCACGGTTGTGCCAGGATGATCCTGGCTGTTGTCAAAACATGCAATGTTCAGTATATATTTTGTCTATCAACATTTACTGGTATTATACCATCTCTTTTCTGGTTCAAAATCTATGCATTTTTAATGCATTTTAACAAGACATGAATGTATTTTAATCCAAGTTTTAAAACTTTCTCAAAAATCCATCATCCTTGGTAATAAGTACCAGTTTTTTGATTGCATTTCCAAGATTTATAGACATATTAGGGAACATTTTAGCTAAACAAACAGGTGGTCAGTGCCATTTATAAAACATTTTATACAAATTCTATTTATAAGAAGTCCTCATTGTCATTTTAAAGTTTCTATTCCACCGCTTTTGCCATTTCTCTAGTTCATTGTTATGCCCACTATTTTTCACCCATTAAACCATTATTTATTTCACTTCCATTTTCCTGTTTGAGCGAAACTTATACTCTGTATTTTCTTTATTGATCATCAGATGACAAAATTATTTGATCAAACGTTGCCTGTTCTTTATAAAAATCATAAATTTCAAAATCCCTTTCATATCTGGATTATGCTTGCATTAAAGGCCACCAAGATAAACGAAAGACATGGTCTTTAAGGTCTTGTTTTGCTGTTAATTCTCCTTCTACATCTAAAATATTTGTATAGGTCTAAATTTTCTCAGAGTTCAAAACATTGGGGTGAACCAATGTTTCCATAGGTGATACCTCTCTTGGTGTTTTTATATACCTTTTCATTTTCTCCATACCAAAAGCAGTGAATTTCTGATCTAGTGAATTTTGGAAATACAGTACCTATGGGGGGGATCCCAATTTCCTTTTCCATCTTCTTTATTAATATTTAGAGTTCATTGTCCCGCTCTCTTTATTTTTTAGCCATTTCTTTTTCTGTCACCTTTTTCTGGTTTTGTTCATTTGCCTCTTTTGATGTTATTTCTCTCAGTTTCCAAATTTCTTCTTTCTTTGTCTCTGGGTCTTGTGTTTCTTTTTCGAAAAAGCTTATGTCCAAACTTTTTGCAAGGAGGGACAGTTTTGGTGAGGTGGAAATGTGTGGGGGCCAACCATTCAGCTGCATTTGGCCCCTGGGCTGGACTTTGGACAAGTCTGTAGGTCAGGACATGCAAGGAGGTGGGGAGGACACTGCAGCAATGGAGCCGGGACCAGGTAGGCTGGGCAGATGGCTGGTGTGTGGGGGGAGACAGACAGAGGCAGGGAGGGCAGGCAAACCATAAAACTGCAAGTTGATGTCTCCATCCAGTATGGGGAGGGGCCGGCTGGCGTGGATGTGGGACAGGCTGAGCCAGTGGGGAGAAGAGGCCATGAGCCACTTGAAATTTGAAAATGGGCCGCATTTGGCCCCCGGGCCTGACTTTGGACATGCCTGAAATAATGCAAGTGAGCCACACCATATGTGATTGCATGGGCTGTGGAGCTGTGGGAGGTGTTCAGATGGATGGTTGGGTGATCAGATAGCTGCTGATAAGATGTAGTCTTGAATTTAGTGCTTCAGTTGTAAGTTGAGACCTGTTTGGGTGCTGCTTATATTGAGACCTAGGCATTATACATATGCTCTGGCACACCCACTAGCCTTGGAGAACAAAAAGAAGGAAATGATACGTATCTTCTACTGCCAAACATGTAGGGTTTAGTAATGACTTTTTTGTAGAACAAATGATGCCTGGTGTTGCACCTATTCAACATTGTCTTGCCTTAGTGTGAAACATTATATTGTGCATCTCCCTACTGTTATGATTTTTTAAAGTTTTAAATTATTATTATTCAGCCGCTATTATTTTTAGTGTAAAAGGAAGCAAGACAAACTGGTTGACTAGTGAAAAGATTTTGCTGTATCAAGACCTGTCCTCCCTCTCTCTTCCAGTCAGTGTTTGCTTGGCTCTGCATTGATTCTGCATTAACCAGTGTGTTCTGCCCCCCACTTTCTTCTCAGCTGGTTTGTCTGTGTCTGTGAAAACCCTTTGACTTTCTCCTTTATCTGGTTACACCTGGCTTGCCCCTGACAAAGCTTTCCTTCATCTTTAAACCAGGAAGCGGTTTCCTCTGTGGTCTGGTAGTGAAGGTGACCTGCCCACAAAAGCCTGTCTGGAAGTTATGTTTCATTTCCCTGGGCTATAACAATCAGTAGAATAGTAAGAGTGTGTGTTGTGCTGTGATATATCCCCATAGAATAAGGGCCATTTGTAGAGGTGTCAATGTCCTAGTCTTTGGATGTAGCATGTTACAGTGCGACTGAAATCCTTGACTCCCCATTGAACGTAATTAGCACAGATAACTCATACTTGCGTTTGTATGCTGCCCTGCATTTCACGTTATATAGCCTTTCTTGATGAAATCATTTCTGAGTTGTTTATACAGGACTGAATATGGAATAGAGTTGGTGTGCAGGGCATGGAGTTTCTGCATGTTAAAAAAAACTATATTGTTAATGGAACTGCTATATTTCCACCCAACAGAGTTCTTGACTGCAAAGGACCTACATGTGTTTCAAACAAAACAAACTCTTGAAAGTATGAAGTGGTAGAATGCTGCAGAGATGTATCACCTAATGATACTGAACATAGCATGTGCATGTAACCCTGAACTACAGCGTTCAACTACATGCACAAGTAGAATGAAGCATTAAGCAAAATGCCAGTGTTTATATGCTTCTCATCCATTCTCCTCCAAAACAGCCAACAGGACAAATAAACCAGGACTCAGACGGTGTTAGTTTCAGCATTTTTATTCTGTTTTATCTACCATGGTTTCAACCAATGGAATCCTAGATTTGTCATTTTGTAAAGTACTGTACTTTGAATTCTCTATTGTACTTTAGGAGTAGAGCTCTCCAGCGTAGTTAACTGTGGAAAGAGATCTTGTTGTGCTGGTGGACAGCTCAATGAAGGTGTCTACCCATTGTGTGACAGCAGTGATGACATCTGACTTGGATGCCTTCAAAAGGAGATTGGATAGATTCCTGGAGAAAAAGTCCATCACAGGTTACAAACCATGATGGAGAGGTGTCATCTCCAGGTTTAATACTGAGGTACTTCAATCGCCAGATGCAGGGGAGTGGTATCAGGAGACAGATATCTAGTCTCGTGTGCTCCCAGACGCACCTGGTGGGGCCACTGTGAAATACAGGAAGCAGGATTAGATGGGCCTTTGGCCTGATCCAGCATGGTTCTTATGTTCTTATGTGGCTTTAGAGCAGTGGCTCCTAACCTTGGGTGACACTGGTGTTCTTGGAATACAATTCCCAGAAGCCTTTACTACTAGCTACACTGACCCAGGGTTTTGGGGATTGCAATCCAGACCCCTGGTTTACCCTCTGTTTTAGAGGGTCACACCATAGGATCCTGGGCTGCTTTGTGGATTTGGAAACTTTGATTCTATGTCAAGGAAATTCAGTTGGCCACTGGCTCTTCAACTTCACTCCAGTGACTAGGACTACTCTAGTTGGCTTGTTTAATTACAGTTGCAAAATGTTTGGTTTTTCTTTCCGTGAAGTGTCCAAGAAGTGTGAAAGGTTTTCATTGTGAGCTTTCATGAATCCAGTTCTTCTGAACTGCATCATCTGCTTCTCCTCAATTGCAATATGTTTTGTTGTTGTTTGTTTTTGTTGCCATTACCCAGCTCTTCTTAGAGTCCAGCACTTTCTAACAGCACACCATCACACTAGAGGACTGCAGCTCTCAGCTTCTCTTGCACTTGGGTATAGCCGTGCTAAAAAAATCAACTAGAAGAATGAATCTGTAGCTTGAACGGCAAGTGACTGACTTGGTACGAGTAGGCTTCGCCAAGGTACTCCATGCTCTTGTTCTCTGACATCTTGATGAACTAAATCCAAGACTGAGTTGTTTTAAATAATAATTCTAGCCAATACTTGGGACTCTATAGAAATCCCTTCTTGAGCACTTTCTGTTCTTGTTTTTCATATGATCTTATGTGCCATGTGCAAATGTAGCATGGATAAGAATCTCCAGACCCATGGTAGATAATTCCATATGGTGCAGAACAAACCAGGCCAGCAGGTTTCTCTCTTGTCTTCTCTGTCCATACTGAATATTGCACAGGGATATTTCTTAATGCACAAGTAATTTCTTAATCATTAAGCTCACAATTCTGCCCTTAATAATCAGGAACGGATGTGTGTAATTAAATGGCTGTGATGTGGAATGATTGTGAGATAAGCTTTAAAGTCATTTATGACATCCTTTAAAACTATTTTTAGAGAATAGACAACCCCTGTAACACTGTGCTGAAAGCTTGATATTTTATGCAAAAAAAATAGATGCCCTTAATATAGCACATGCTACGGGGGAATGAGATGAACATTTTTATATAAAATATAGTCCTATGGCATGAATCTGGTTGCCAGTCTAAATAGATGTTGATTTATTGAATCAGAGGGGTAATCCAGTGTTGATTTACCAATCCACAGTTGATTCAATGGGCGTATTTTACTTCAGGCTAGTAACTGGATTTGGGTCTAGGAGTATATGAATTACTTGTCTGAAATTAATAGACCTATATCTGAATAACATTTTACCAGCCGGGTGAAAAAAATTATGAAGTCCTGCTGAAATCAAAATACACTTCATCGACTACATACTACATTCCCTTTATTTGTTAAGTTTGTGACTGTATAAAAAAAAGAGGTAAGATTAGTCTGGCATGACCTATTTTTGAGAAGCCTATGCTGAATCTTAGAAATTGCAGTAGCTTTTACTAAGCACTTGCAGACTGACAATTTAATGATCTGTTCTAGAACCTTTCCTGCGGTTGATGTCAAGCTGCCTGGTCAGACCTGCTTTGAACATTGGGGACATTTGCTCGATTCCATTCTTCAGGGACCTCACCTAATTTCCCCAAACTCTTGAATATTACAAACAAAACTACATCTGCAAGCTCCGTTAGTACCCTTGGATATGGAGTTTATCTGGTCCTATGGTGACTCAATTTCTTTTAAGGCAGTTGTGTATGTTTGTTGTGTCGTTACTGTCTTGACTGACTCTTTGTGACCTCGTGTCCATGGAGTTTTCTTGGCAGGAATACTGGAGTGGTTTGCCAGTTCCTACTCCAGGCGCCTACAGCACCTGGTATTCGCTGGTGGTCTTCCATCCAAGTACAGTACTAACCAGGGCCAACCCTGCTTAGCTTCCGAAATCAGGTGAGATCAGATGTGCTTAGGGCATCTAGGTAGTTAGCATCGCCCAAATAATCTCATTGTCTATTTTGGGAGCAATCTTCAATTCCTCCTATTCTGCTTGCACCAGGTTGGGCACCATTTTTCCTTTTGTGAGAACAAAAAGGCAAAGTAGGAGTTCAGCAGTTTTGCCTTCTCTGTGTCACAGCTTAGTAATTCTCCATCCTCTCCATCAGCCAACCTACTGTTTCCATTTGGTTTGAATGTAGCCACATTGTTAAGACATTTTAATGTCGTTCTGCCCAGGAGTACTATTTTATGTAGAATTTAATATTCTGTTTCTATATGTATCACCTTTATTATTAGGATGTGCAGTATTACTGGATTTGGCCTCAGTCCTATACTCACTTGACTTCATTTATTATCATATAATTATTGAACAGATACTGTATGTGTGTTAAATGTATTTTGTTATCTAGCTCTTGAAAGTGTTCTTGAGCTGTTTAGTATTTCCATTGATAAACAGCCCTTTTGCTAATTTTGATATGTACTGTATATTATTCTGCTGGTTATTATCATGATCTTAATATTTTTAATAAATGTAATATATTCATTGATAGTTTCTTTGAGCTTTCTTTGGGAAGTTAAAAGATAGAAATATGAAATGAATTTGGAAGATTATGATAATTTACTTGTATTACTAATTTTTGTCATTTAACCTGTATTTTTTGAAAAGTGAATAGTGATACATTTTCATTCCATTAAAAATGAATTCCAAGAAATAATTTATGGGCACAGTCTCTTAACATTTAAGCAAATAAGTAGAAATGTGATCTCACTCTTGAGTACTAAGATGATTTCTTTCCTTTGTGTCTGAAAAGAATTTTAGAGATACACAAAGACATATTTCATGTGCTACACATGATTTCTTCTGGATATTTACATCACAAATGGGTCTAATTATTCTTGATTGTTGAAATGTCAAGCATAATTAAGACACAATTGTGCTGTAAAGCAGTCTGAATAACATTTGTTTAAAACTTTGCACTGCAAAATGCACAACACAGAGGACTGCATTCCTGATAAACTTTTTTTAGAAGTGATGGATGTATTTTGACTGCAAATAGCAAAATCATATTTGCTTCTTATTTTTGCTTTAATACGCCCCGAGTTATGAGGAAATTCAGTTGCTGCACTGTACTGATTTACAGGTCCATGGATGAAGATGTTCAATTTTGGAAACTGTTTTGGTTCTTAGATAGGATAGTTTTATTTAAAATTGATTAGTAGCAAGTTACAAAGCTTGCCAAATTGTTAATGGAAGCCATTTGAATCAATTCTCCAATATAATTTAACACTGTTTGGCTGCTAAGAGTTTAATCAGGAAAGAGTAGCAGCTTGCAGTCAGTAAATTAATTATTCTTTTCATAAATATTTTTTCCTGGTATCCATCATCTTTTCCTTCCCTTCCCTTTTCAAACCTCTGATGTGCGTCTGCAGAAAATGTTATGTTCAGTTACAGCTTCTTCAAACAGCTAATTTGAAAAATGTCACTGTATTAGTTCCCGCTTGTGTGTGTCAAAAGGCATTTGTATCTGCACTCCAGTTTATTTCACTGCTTGATAAGTATTTTTTGTGGAGTTTGCATTTAACACTAAATTACAAATTGGATTCTCCTGCTAACTAAGGGCCCTATTCAGCAGAAATAAGATCCATGCTTTCGCAGAGAAGGTCACAGATCTTGGCTGCTGTATCTGGCTGAAGCTGTGGGGAACTCCTTTTGGCTGTGGCCCATTAATTTGTTTCAACCCCCGCCCCAAGTTAACTGCATAGTATTCACACCAAATAATTGCTTGGGTAGCATATATCCCCCCCCAGCATGGACTTCCCTTCTTCCTCTAAATCTCTAGCAGGGAAATCTTACACGTACCTATTATAAAACCCCACCAAGTTTTATACGGCTTTCTCCCAGATCAGTGGGATCAGGATTTGCAGTCTAAAGGTAACACCTCTGAGAGTTAGGCACAGAGAAAGGTGTTCTTTTGAAAATTCTAAGGGAGTACCTGTGTTAGCAAAACGAAGAGAGAATGCTATGGTGCCTTGGCTAGAACCACACCTTTGTGTGGAAAAGTCCTTCCTGTGAGTAGAGAGGCAAACAGGCAACACGTGCCCCTGGTATCACATTCTACAAGTTCCATGCATACATGTTGTTGATTGTACTCTGAACATGAAGATGAAGCTGCCTAGGTGCCCTAAGCACATCCGATCTCGCCTGATTTCGGAAGCTAAGCAGGGTCGGCCCTGGTTAGTACTTGGATGGGAGACCACCAGAGAATACCAGGTGCTGTAGGCGCCTGGAGTAGGAACTGGCAACCCACTCTAGTACTCCTGCCAAGAAAACTCCATGGACATGGAGTCACGAAGAGTCGGTCATGACTGTAACGACACAACACAGAGGAAAAGTACTTCCTGTGAGTTGAGATGCAAACAGGCAACACGTGCCCCTGGTATCGCACTCTACAAGTTCCACGCATACGTGTTGTTGATTGTACTCTGAACATGAAGATGGGTGCACAGAACTGCACTTCCTGCTTGTTGATGCAAACCAACACATGTACAGCAACTAGTTCCAGACGTGTTGTTGATTTTTCACCATTTGGGTGCACAGAACTTTTTTGCCTCAATGTACAGCAGCATCCAGACATTCTCGTTTTTCGCTTTTGCCATCTTTTCTTTGCCCCTGCCCACTTCTTTCGCCTGCCATCTTTTCTTTGCCCCTGACCCGCTCTCCGCTCTGCTTTGCCCTGCTCCGGAACCCTTTCTCCTCCATTTTGTGCTGTGGGGAGAGACGCAAGACCCCCTTGGGAGTGTTCCAGCCAGGGCCGGCGCTAGGGTTTTTCGCGCCCTAGGCGAGGGGTGGGGGGATGGCGGGGCGGCAGTGGGGGGGTCAGGTGGGGGGCTAGGGGCGGGCGTTGGCGGGGGAGGGCGTTGGCGGTGGGGGGGTCGGGCAGTGGGGGGGTTGGGTGGCGGCGCCAGGGGGTCGGGCGGCACTAGGGGGGTGGGCAGCGGCGGCAGTGGGGGGGTCAGGTCAGGCGGCGACAACGGGGGGAGGGCAGGCGGGGGGGGTGGCAGGCTGGGCAGCACCCCCTGTCCATTTTGTAACCCTAGGCAACTGCCTAGTTCGCCTTAATGGATGCGCCGGCCCTGGTTCCAGCTGAAAAATGGAGATTCTCATGAAGGAGGATTTCCTGGGAGCCAAAACTCTGGAGTAAGAAGGCTATCTCCCCACTCTGTATGGTCGTGCCAGGCCATGCATCTCCAGGTGGCCACTCCAAGAGAAGCCACAGCCTTCTCTGCTGTGGCACCAGTGCTGAGGAATGAACCTCTGGTACAGGTGTGTCTGGCTTCCTCCTGCACTACATTTAAAGGCATTTAAAAACTCTCATCTATACAAGGGCCTTTTTTGGCAACACTGTCTGAGGTTTTCTTCTTCTTTTTCTCTCCTTTCCACCAGTTTTGTTCCTCCTGTTTGATATTTATTTGTTTTGACTCACATTTTGCATTTCATGTTTATAAATAATGCCTCTCAAATTTTCCTGTTGCCTGTTAATTGCTCATTTATTTTTATTTGTTTTATCCTCTGTAAACTGCTTGGAATAGTGCATATATTAATAATGGGGCAATGATAGATAGATAGATAGATAGATAGATAGATAGATAGATAGATAGATAGATAGATAGATAGATAGATAGATAGATAGATAGATAGATAGATAGATAATGAAGCAACCAGCTTGCTTACTGGGTAGAGGAAGTTCAGCAATATCACCCCTGTTCTGGTTCACCAGCACTGATTATGAGTCTGTTTCCATGTCAGATTTAAGGTTTTGGTTCTAATATAAAAAACCCCAACAATCTGAGACCTTGGTCCTTGTCAGGATGCCTTCTACCAAGTTAGGCTGCCCATCTGTCCTCATAGACCACACACTTGCTGGTGGTGACATCCCAAGAAGGCTGGACTATATCAGCTAAGAGCCAGGCTTTCTCAGCGGTGATACTTCCTTTGTGAAACACTGTCCTGAAGGAGGAATGGCAGGTGCCCTCCCTTGACACATTCCAAAAGTTATTTAAAACTGAGCTGCTCAGAGAAGCTTTTGGGGAGTTTCTCCCCAAGTAGCTTGGATAAAGGAGGAGAAAAATGCTGTACTGTATGGCCTTCATATCCACTGTAAGTTGATTTGAATCCATTCCTTTGGTGGATACTTAATGCAAATTTAGAATTTATAACGTTTATTGCCACCTGTCCTGTCGTCTTTTTTCTTTTTCTTTTTGGTATGTTTTGGCTCTGCTATTCCATTACACTATTCCAGCGACGTGGAGAGGGGTATGTATTGGGTAACAGTTTTAACCTTCATATTAATCTACCCAGGCCTTGTGCTCTGAAGAGGCCACATCAGCTTTGTATGCAGTGTGGAAACAACATGGATTCTATGCAGAGCACAATGCCATAGTCTTTTGAGACTGAAGGACGCCTATACTACTCTCTCTCTCTCTCTCTCTCTCTCTCTCTCTCTCTCTCTCTCTCTCTCTCTCTCTCTCTCTCTCTCTCTCTCTCTCTCTCTCTCTCTCTCTCTCTCTCTCTCTCTCTCTCTCTCTCTCTCTCTCTCTCTCTCTCTCTCTCATATTGCTTTGTTTTTGCTGTACACATGCCAGAGCTGCAGTTGGTTAGATGATCAGTTTATACATCAAATAAATAAATGTAACTAGATGTAATACCTGAAAATTTCAGATTAGATGCCGTTGTTAACTGCAGTAGGACTTGCCGTCATGGGCAGTGACAGGAGTAACGGAGTAGCTATAGATTCCATTTGTATTTTTCTAGAATATGTGGTGTTGGTCCTTAAAAGATCATCATCATCATCATCATCATCATCATCATCATCATCATCATCATCATCATCATCATCATCATCATCATCCTCCTTAGAACTTCAAATCTGTCAGGGACCCTATAGAAGAGATCATTGAGTCCTGCCCCTGTTATTTATCTGAAAGTGATCCAAGCGATGTGATTTATTGTAACATGTTTGTGTGCATATTTGCTAGAGTAGTGGAGTAAAAGGAGATGCAGCAAGCCAAAAAAACAAACAAACACTGCTCTATATAAACAAAACATCTGATGTTCTTTGCTAGAATTTAGTACAGCACTTTAACGAGCAAAGTGCTGTATTGAAAGACCAACAGTCTTAGTACTGATAAGCTCCTTGGCATAGGCACCCCCAACATATTGGCAGTTCCGTTGAGCGCAGGGGTTGATGTTTTTGTGTGAAGCATGTACATCTCCTTTTTCAGGCTTCTGACCCCTTCTGCGCCATACAATTCCTGGAAGTGACAAGTGGTGACTTGTTTTTGGATAGCGTATGAAAAGGACTTTATGGTTAGTGAACTTGAAGTGAGCCTAGGAGTGCTGCCAAATTGGCTGGACAGTAAAGAAAGCTGCTCTAGCTGGTAACATGTTGGCAGGGTGGCTTAGTATTGTACCATTTGTTGAAGAAAAGAAAGCAAAGGGATAGTTTTCTGGATGTTCTTCACATGCACGACACCCAGGGCCCCTACTGAGGACTGCTAAGTTCTCATCATGGATTCCAAGTACAGCAGTGGTTCTCAACCGGCGGGTCCCCAGATGTTCCTGGAATGCAACTCCCAGAAGCCTCCACCAGTTGCTGTGCTGGAAGGGATTTCTGGGAGTTGCAGTCCAGGAACATCTGGGAACCCACGGGTTGAGAACCACTGAAGTACAGTATATTTGTTTCTGTGGTTCCCAGCATATTGGGTTCAAACAAAATACTTTTGTTGTAGAAACATTAAAGTTACACTCAATAGAGTCTGCACACGTGAAGCTTAAAGTGATGAAGAACAAGAAACTGATTTAAGAGCAAAAGCATCAGCCAGATATAACCGTTGTGAAAGATTTGAAAGGACTGAATATATGCTAGCTTTCTTGTTAATCATGGATTAGTTTATAAAAAGCTCTGTGAACAATACACAGATTGCTTTTGAACTGGTACTCCTATAAACATCAGCTTTTTAACAGTCCAGTTGGATGACCTGATTAGAAATGCAAGGAGGGAAGTTTGGAGGAAACCCTTCCATACACTTTCGCTCACATAAATTTACTACTAGGAGTGTGTCAGACAAAAGAAGGTCTCCTTCATCGATCCTGAATGTGAGCCAAAGGAATTAGATACACACTATCCCAAAGTAGCTGAGGTGGGTGATATTTCCTCTGGCAAAAGAACTCCAAAGCTATGTAAAACCGCAAATCTGTGATGACATTGGGATGTCCCCTGATATGTGCCAAGGGGAAGACCTTGGGAAAATCTCATGAAATAGCAGCTATACAGTGAAAAGCTGTTGGACCAGTAAGTAAAATGCGATGTCCCCCCCCTGCTCAATATCAATACATTCTAGGCAATGCATTTCTCTCTCTCTCTCTAAATAACAGTTCAAAGAATAAGGGGAAAATAGTTTTGTAGGGCTTTCTTCTTCTAGCAGCAGAACACTGGTGTAAATGAACTCTGCTTGAAATCTAGAAGAGCTTTCACTTGTCTTCCAGCAGAAGTGTTTAAAAGACTTGAGATCATAGTAATTTAATTGATCTATTCAGGGGCTCTTCTGCTTGTTAGAACATCTGGTCATTTGCTGCTATTTTCTTTTTAATAACTAATTGTAGTTGCTTTCATGTGTTAGTTAAGTGTTAATTGAAGTGTTAGGAGCCTCGTGGCGCAATGTTTAAATGCCTGTACTGCAGCTAAAACTGCTCACGACTTGGGATTCAATCCCAGGTAGCCGGCTCAGGGTTCACTCAGCCTTCCATCCTTCCAAGGTCGGTAAAATGAGTACCTAGCTTGCTGGGGGTGTGGATGGGGCAATGCATAGCCTGCATAATTAAAGTGTAAACCACACGAGAGTGCTTGAAGTGCTACAGGGCGGTATATAAAGCAGAACACTTTGCTTTGCTTCGCTTTAATCATATAGAATTTCACTAAGCATGGAGTATCTTTGTCCTCATATTGTGATGTGTAATGCATCCTGAATGAGACTAAGGGTAACCTAGTGGGTACACTTCTCTTTTCAGCAGCCCCGGGGTTAGGGGCACTGGACCCCTGTGTAGTTTGAAATCCATTGCATTCCCCCAGAAAATGTAACCAGTAATCATAAAAACAAACTCACACAGAGAATTCCCCTGAGCCATGTCAGTCTCCTAGCATGCCCAAGCAATCTCTCAAACTACTGCATGGAGCTGCCATGCGAAGGAGGGGTCAGCCAAGCCACCGCCATAGGTCCAGGGGCTGCCACCCTGCCAGCAACCTCGGCCAAGGGAAATCCAGCAACCACATTTTTCAAGCCACTTCCTGAAGATGAATAGCAGGACAGCATTTACTGAATATTTGTTTATTGAAATATGTATTTGCTTATTGGTTTTTTTTAAAAAAAATCAGTGTACAGTAGGACCCCCATATCCACTGATTCATTAACCACTGATTCAGTTATCCATGGTTGGCATAGGAAAAATAAATAAATAATTATTCAGCTGCAAAGCAAGCTACGATCACAAACAGCAGCTGTAAAGCAAGCTACTGTCACAAAGCAGCAGCTTTTTTTGTGGGGGGCGGGTGTTCTTATCCACAGTTTTCATTATACTCGGGAAGGCCTGGATCCGATTCCCAGAAGATACTGGGGTCCTACTGTATAATCAAAGCCTTACTGCTCAGATCAATGTAATTCAACAGAATGTGAACACTGGGGCATGAGTGAATTCATAGGTGACCAGTCAAAGCACTACGATTTCAGATAAGCAACTCCTCCATCTCTAGGTAATGCTCTGAAAGAATCCTGCCTGATATCTTGGAGAGATATTGCCAGGCAGAGTTGACAACGCTGAACTAATCTGACCTAAATCCTGGCTCAATATAACAAAGCAACCTGTACTGCTGGTATCAGAATAGCCAGGGCAAGTGCTTTGAACCTGTTAAGTTTTATAGGAATTGCTTACAAATGCCTACATTGTTGACTTTAACATTTAGATCCTTGTTTTTTGTTTACAATTTCCATAGCAAGTTAAAGTAACTTAGCAGTAAGTAAACAGCATACAGCTCAAACCTGTCTCACAAAACAGAATAAATAACTTTCAGCAGAGATTGCAAAGTTACATTCAGGCATCACAAAGATGAATCTTTCCCAAACTGAACAGGTGGTAGAAAACTGAAGCAAAGTGAGTTAGGCTCATACGTTTTCCGTTGCATACCACCTAGTGAGCTGCCTAGATGCCCTAAGCACATCCGATCTCTCCTGATTTCAGAAGCTAAGCAGGGTCGGCCCTGGCTAGTACTTGGATGGGAGACCACCAGGGAATGCCAGGTGCTGTAGGCGTCTGGAGTAGGAACTGGCAAACCACTCCAGTATTCCTGCCAAGAAAACCCCATGGACATGGGGTCACAGAGAGTCGGTCACGACTGTAAAGACACAACACACACACACCACCTAGTGAGGCCTGAAGCCAGCTGGTGCAGAGTAATAAATAAATAAATAAATAAATAAATAAATAAATAAATAAATAAATAAAGCAAGCAAGCAAGCAAGCAAGCAAGCAAGCAAGCAAGCTGAAAAGGATGGCCCCAGATTCACAGAAAGGTGTTGCCCTGTTGCAACCATCTCCTCTGGTCCACAATGAAATAGTGGTTCTCCTGGACCAGAGAACTTAAGGTGTTGCTTCTGGATTATAACATGTGCCTGAAGTCAAAAAGTGATTAGAAATAATTGCTCTGATTATTTTCAGGTGATGTACAAGCTGGTATGATGTGTAAAACAGGACATCTAAAGAGGAATGGTGCTAAACTGGGGGGGGGGAGAGGGGGGAATGGTTTCAGAAGATACTAATTGTACTTGACCATTAATGATTGAGTTTCCTATGCTTGCACTACATTTTTGTGGCCTCATTTGGATTTTTTTCTTTTGAGATCTATTTCTTTTGTTTCACTGATGCAGATGAATGGAAGAAAAATGTTCTGTACTGTGCAGTGCTCTCTTTTATAAGTTGCTTAACTTGAATTGAACTTGTAGTAGGGTACTGATGGATCAGAATGGGGCTTAAATGAGAGGGAGATTTGTTTGTGTTTGAATGTATCTTTGTTATATTTGTAAATTTTCCAGCATGGGAGCAATTTCCTGAGAAAATGAGCAGGGCACACAGGGGGAAGTGGAGGGCAGTCCAAGAGTTGTTCTCCATTCCTCAGTGCTATGACTTTCATCATCATCATCATCATCATCATCATCATCATAATCATCATCATCATCATCATCAGTCGGTCCAGCCATAATTGAGAGGTTTCGACTGAGGAACAGAACTAAGTGCACTCAACAACCCATGAATCATGGTGAAATATAATCAAAAGAAGCCTATACTGGCTTGGTCGTCGCCCGGGTTAACAAGAACTTTGGCAGGTGTTGATGAACCTGGACATCCGTCGATAAATGGGCTACAGGTCACGGGTCCCATTGCTGGGCAACCAGGGCATGGGCCTGTAGAGTTACTGGAAGATGAACCATCTCAGAAGCGGCAGAAATACACTCTACCAGAGAATAGGACTATCATGAAATGCTATTATAGAGCAGAACCTGAAAAAGGAGGCTACCAAAAGTGCAGATGCATCATTTATGGAAACAAGAATATCCGAACTCCAAGATAACTGTATTACGATTAGCTGACCAGCGAAGATATATTATCAGAATCAAGGTGTTTAGTAAAGTTGAACTAGAAGAAATACGGAGGAATTGTGAAATTGGGGGTCAAAAAATTATCCAAATAGGAGTTGAAAATAGACTAATAACACTGCAAGGAGATCAAACCTATCTATCCTGAAAGAAATCAACCCCAAATGTTCACTGGAAGGACAGATTTTGAAGCTGAGGCTCCAGTACTTTGGCCACCTCATGAGGAGAGAGGAGTCCTTGGAAAAGTCCCTGATGTTGGGAAAGATGGAAGGCAAAAGGAAAAGGGGACGGCAGAGAATGAGATGGTTGGACGGTGTCATTGATGCAACCAATATGGATTTGACCAAACTCTGGGAGGCAGTAGAAGATAGGAAGGCCTGGCGAGCTCTGGTCCATGGGGTCACGAAGAGTCGGACAAATCTGAATGACTGAACAACAAATGTAATTTTATGTTGCCCTGTCTTGTTGTACCTATCTCACCTCCTTTTAGTTTTCCCTCTTGCCGGGCCTTTATATTCTATTGTGTGTTTCGTGTTATGTTTTTGCTCTTTATTGATTCATTTGTTCTTAGTTTTTGATTATTTACTTGGCTTTTGTGTGAACTTTCCAGAGTCCCCTCTGGGAAATCGGGCCGTCTAGAAAAGTCAAAATTAAACAAATAAACCATTAATGATAAGTTAACATGTAGCATTCAAGTAAAGAAGGGATTGATAAGTATGAAAATTCTTACACATATTTGGGGAGAATGTGTTGATTTTGTATTTATAAAAGGGAAGGAGTGGGTACCTTTTGTTGTTGTTGTTGTTGTTGTTGTTGTTGTTGTTGTTGTTGTTGTTGTTGCTTTTGTTTCGTTACAGTCATGATAAACTCTTCGTGACTCCATTTCCATTGAGGTTTCTTGGCAGGAATACTGGAGTGGTTTGCCAGTTCCTACTCCAGGCGCCTACAGCACCTGGTATTCCTTGGAGGTCTCCCATCCAAGTACTAACCAGGGCCGACCCTGCTTAGCTTCCGAAATCAGGCGAGATCGGATGTGCTTAAGGCATCTTGGCAGCTGGGTACCTTTGTAAGAGTCCATAAATTTTGGAAAGGGAATGGGGATCCATAGAGAGAATTAAAACTGATGATATCGCCAAATGGTCCTGGTGGGGAAAATACAATCGGTCTAGTTTTTATTGTTGTTATGTGTTGCTAGATATTTTAGCCTTGTATTATTTCATTTTATGTCTTTAGATTTTTTTTAAAAAAAATACTTGGTGCACATGATGGAACTTGGCTCCTTGCTTTTTGGGTATCACCTACATATATGGATATGTTTCCTATGTTTTTATTTTGGGGGGGGAAAGTTCCCCTGCCAACATTTTCACTGATGGAATAATATATTTTCGGACTATGATTTCAGCTGGTCTATGTTTTTGAAATCTATTGTTGTATATCTAAAGATATATATATCTTTGAAGTTCTTGACTCACAGAATTTTACATAGCAGGCTTTATCTTTCCAGTAACTATTCCCCACCCCCTTCCTGGTGTCTCAGAACTCTCATTAATTTTTCACAGGCTTGTGATGGATAGTTTTTTATTTATTCGTGTCTGAGATTCTTTTGCTTGAAAAGAGGCTCATTTTCGAACATTACATATTCATGGCTTGGGATAGATGGGGAAAGGAACTTATTATTAATATGTCACAGTGGGAAAGTTACTCTGGGTTCATTTGAGAACCTTGTTAAATTTGGTGCGGTCAGCAGACACTCCTGAAATTTTTCGATAACGTTTTATTGTCGGAGGCAAAAAGGGTCAGTGATTGCTTCCTTGTCTAAACAAAAAGTCTGATAGTTTCCTAATGCATTTTTAGTGTTGTGGCAAGTGTGGCAGGTGGGGAGGGGAGAGAGGTTTCGAGGAAAAAGTGCTCTTGAGTATGACATGAATAGAAGGTTGCCACCTAGCTGTTACAGTTACACCATTGTCACTGTTCCTCCTCAATTAGCAAAACCTTGCATCTTAACTGGGGCATGGTGGCTCAGCTAACTGAGGCTCCGAAAACTGTTGGCTGCAAAGTCAGCAGCTCTGCAGTTTGAATCCCAGATGCCACGCAGCGGAGCGAGCTCCCACTGATAACCCCAGCTCCTGCCAACCTAGCAGTTTGAAAGCATGTAAAGGGAAGTAAATAAATAGGTACCGCCGCAAACTGCATCTTAACTGCAAGGCAACTGTTTCCATAGCTCTCAGTTGACCTTCAGAACAGCAGTGGCATCCCCAAGAGCTTTTGGCCTTGCCTTGCATAAAATTTTTATTTCTCCTGCAACCATGGATAGAAGTATTTCAGAAGTGGAAGATCATACCATTGCAGGCCTGATTAAAGAACATCTGGTCCACAAGGGCTTTTAAAAAACTGGAGGAATGTTTGTTTTGACTCCATCCAATATTTTTAAACATCAGATTTCCCGTAGAATACTTCTGTTGATGGTTGGACTGCCACATTGTGGGCTGGTGGTACATATTTAGATTTTGAATTATACTAGCAAATTAAAAGGTCTGAATTATATTCTAAACTGTTCTTAAAAGTCGTATGCCTCCATGAATGGATTAAGGAGGACAAGAGATGAAGTTATTTAAAAAATCAGCTTGACAGGATGACAAAACTTTTTCTATAATTTCAAGACTGGCATGGATTCTGATGCTCCAGATCATTACAGTGGATTTAAAAAGCTTACACACCCCTGTTAAAATGTCAAGTGCCTGTGATGCAAATAAATGAGACAAAGATAAATCCTTTCAGAACTTTTTCCACCTTTAATGAGACCTATGAACTGTATAACTCACTTGAACCACAAACTGAAATCTTTTAGATGAAGGATGGAAAAAGTTTAAAAAAAATTGAAATAAGATGGTGGCATATGTGTGCAGCCCTCTTATAACTGGAGATGTAGCTGTGCTCAGCAGTAAAAAATGACATTCAGACTCATGTTAAGTAGGAGTCAGTACACACCTGTCATCATTTAAAGTGCCTCTGGGGAATCCCAAATAAAGATCAGATGTTTTTCCTGACGTTTTCGTAGTCACCACCTACCGCAGGAGCCGTGATCTGCAGAGAGCTTCCAAAGCGTCAGAGGCATGTCATTGTTAAAAGACATCAGTCAAGGTACAGTAGAATTTCCAAGGCATCAGATATACCATGGAACACAGTGAAGACAGTCTTCATCAAGTGGAGAAAATATGGCACAACAGTAACATTACCGAGAACGGGACGTCCCTGCAAAACTGATGAAAAGACAAGAAGAAGATTGGTCAGGGAGGCTGCCAAGAGCCCTACAGCAACATTAAAGGAGCTGCAGGAATATCTGGCAAGTAATGGCTGTGCGGTACATGTGACAACAATTTCATGTATTCTTCCTATGTCTGGGCTGTGGGGTAGAGTGGCAAGATGGAAGCCTTTTCTTATGAAGAAAAACTTCCGAGTCCAGCTAAATTTTGCAAAAACACATCTGAAGTCTCCCAAAAGCATGTGGGGAAAACTGTTATGGTCTGATGAAACCAAGCTTGAACTTTTGGGCCATAATTCCAAAAGAGATGTTTGGTGCAAAAACAGCATGGCACATCACCAAAAGAATACCATGCCCACAGTGAAGCATGGTGGTGGCAGCATCATGCTTTCGGGTTCTTTCTTTCTTTCTTTCTTTCCATCCTAGGTGTTAAATTTCATTCTCCCCCCCCCCCCCGCCCAGCCCAGTGCTGAAACCTATCAAGATCTGTTTAAACTTCTTTTCTTACTACACAGGGCATTAGCTGTTCCACTCAATTTTCTGTCATCTACAAATTTTGTTACCGTTCCCTATACCTCCTGGTCTAGGTCATTAATAAATATTAATTCTCATCCAGGAAGTTGTTTCATGATTTCTCCGTGTTCTAGGTTTCTTGGAGGGCCTTTGCAGAAGAACATATCTCATGTCTTCAGACCTGGTACTTGAAATAAACAAAGCCGAGATGTAGAAATTGGGCTGATTTCTCTCCCCTTCCTTGTTGCATCTGACTCACCTGAATACTGAATGTATTAATAGGCCTTGAAGTTATAGAAATTAGATGCCGTGGCTGTCAACTGTGAGCTTAACCAGGCATGTCCAAACTTTGGCCCTCCAGATGTTTTGGACCACAGCTCCCACAGTCCTTTGCCATTGAGAATCTAAATTCTGTCAGTTGTGGTCCAAAACATCTGGAGGGCCGAAGTTTGGACATGCCTGGCTTAAGCTGTCCAAATACACTGGGATTCCACATGTCATCGGTGGAATTCCCACTGTACAAACGGGGTGTGTGTAGAAGGCTGTATAAGAAAAGTGCTATACGTGATATTTTCATTACACAGAACATTTACAAATGAAGAACTGTCTTAAAGCATGAATATGCAGTTAATTGATCAAACAGTGTTGTATATTTTCACCCACAAATACAATGAAGCTGCATATTATTATTTTATGCAGTTTCATTATTGTTATGTTTTACGGCAGGATGCTTTTCAGGATGATGAATACAATTTAGGAATGGGAAATAGCAGTTGAATAATGCTTTTCAAAGACATTTTTGTTGTTGCATGTGTAATGATGATTTGAAGAAAAAAGGGATCTAACTGTTGGTTTAGTTGTTTTATTACGCTATTTATTTATTATAAAAGAACTGGGCAGAGAGAAAACTGTGGTCTATTAAGAGTTTATGAGTGTGTGCATGTGTAACCAGTGAAATAATATCCAGTGTAATATGAAGTGACAGTCAAAATTACAGCTTTTCTCTTGCCGCAAGGGTACTTCTGTGCCAAGTATAGTAATATTGTTGTAGCAGTGCTCAAGGTTGTCAGCAGTTCTGGGTAACTCTGCAGAGAGCCATAACAACGTGTGGAAGCATGGAGCTTCCTGTCAAGGGAAATACTATAATTTTGATATATATTTGTTGATGCCAAACTACAATTAAACAGGAGGCATTGGAAAAAAGGAGGGATCCTATTTACTCAACTTGGATGCATTGAATAATTAATATTAAAAAATAAGTTACAGAAAACTCGGCAGCTTATTAATTCACACATATTTTTCAGTGTGATTATATATAGAGGCCTTCTTAAATTTTGCTTCCTGTTAATGATGCATTTTATTCCTATTGACACGTGGTGTCATACACCATGCTTTCAGTCTTCATTGAGATCTAAGTTGTTGTTTGGGTTCTAGTGTTCTAAATTTAGTACTTTGAAGAATTCAGATGCACATTTTAATAAGCTTCAAGGAAAAGAAATGGACGGGGAAAGTTTGTTTTCCCCCAAGTTCGCTGTACAGTTTGGAAATGTCTATAAATTGTTTGTTTCACAGTGTGTTTCCAGGAAGGACCCATTGGCTGAATTCATAGACTTTGAGGATGCCAGAATGCCCTCCGTTGGCTTCCCTTTTAATCATCTTTCGTAGAGAATACCAGAGTGGCCTCGCTGCCAGATGGGTGGTATAGAAATCCAATCAATAAATCAATAAATCAATAAATACAACCCATCAATGTGGCGATCCAGACTGTGCAGGGTTATAACTCCTACCTTCTCTTGTGTTTGGGTATGCTGACCATGCCTAACAGGAGAGTTAGGAGTATTCCTCTGTGTTGTAGAAAATAAACCCAGCATAAATTGTGTCATGTAACATCTGAACCCAAGGTTAGTGCTTATTGTACCCAAACAAGTCACCATTGGTAAAATTGCTTCAAGCCAGTATTTATTTAGGGTTTATATAGCCTAGTTTTCTTTGGTGGAATAAAACATGAATCAAATTGTTGCCAGGTTACTCAAATTGAAATCCCCGTTAATTCAGTGAGTCTCCTTTAACTGATGTTAACTGTTGGATTTATGCCAATAAATCCAAGAGCAATACTCCATGATTCTAGATTTGACTATAATGCTGTTATATTATACATGCATGATTTGTTTCTCGGCTTACATGCTTTTAAAAAAATGAGATTAATGTGTTCTAATGTAGGTAGGTGTTCTGAGTAGGTGTTCTGTGTAGGGTTCTGGAGCTCGGGTATGGGCTGGGTGCTAGTTCAAATTTCACTTAGTCTCAAATACACAATTGGCTTAATATATTGTTTTGAAGTGACTGCTTACTCTTCTTCCGCTTGACCATTCCTGTATTTTCCTTTCTCCTTTTCACCTCCTTGTCCTTCCTCTCACTTGGCTACAATTCCTTATGTCATTCTTATTTATTCCCACATAAAGAAAATCAAACCTGTTAAATCTGCAAATTTCACACTATGGACATCCCATTAAAGTACAGTGGACCCTTGTATAACAAACGGTTTGTATAACATAAAATTTGTACAACATAAAAATTCTGGAGATAGGGGAAATTTGCTTAACAGAATCGTCTATGGGGCGAATCCGTACAACATAAAAATGGTTGTGATTAGGGCTACTCTGTTTTCTGTGCATTCCTATGGGATATTTATATAAAGGAAAATTAGCTTAACATAATTTCATTTGGAACGAATTAATTCCTTTATACAAGGTAACACTGTATAAGCCAGATGAGATGAAATATGTATAAGCATGGGATTGCTTTCATTGCTGTATTTATCTTGGGACAATTTTGTACCTTGTCAGTCTCTTTCTTCAAGTATTCTTCTCATATCAAAGGATGGTGTGAAAGTACACATGTGTTGAATGATCAACCAGGTAATTTTTACAAGGCTACCCTGACTATCTGTGCAACTTGTTTAAGATCCATTCTTAAGGAGTGTGAATTCTTAGGCTTGCACATTCTTGTAATTTGAGCTTCTAAACAGTTACATTTAATCACAGTATCTAATTGAAGAATGGACGTGAAACAGAAAGAAATTCACAACATGGCTCCCATATCTCTGGCGTCTGTGGAGCTGCATTGTAACAAGCCAAGTTACCAAATGAAAGGTCTTTTGGAATGCTCTGTTAATGTGTTTTTGCTTAATTGAATAAATATATTACCCAGCAGGGCAGGTTATTTTCTTCATGGCCTTACTGTTTCAATTTGAAAACAGACACAATTTTCTTTAGCTCATGAAGAATGTAGCATCTGCTCCTGGATTCCTGCCGTTTTCCTGCTTCAGATAGTATATTTGGACACATGTTTTTCAAAGCCTTCTTTCAAGCATTGAGATATTTAAAAAAATTACCCCCTCCTTGAAAAACAGTGGTAATACTGTGACAACAGTCAGCCTAGCTGAATTCTGTTACGTCAAGGAAGGGCCATAAAAGTAGACAGATAACCCTCTAAGCTTCACTTTATTGGAAATTGTAATTGACACATAGTTGTCATTTATAATCGTCTGTCCATTCCTGTGAGTTGGGAGCAGTGAAGTTAATTGTGGCTGCTCATTTGCATTAATCTCGCCTCTGAAGGGTACAGTAAGTCATTAATATCATGTCATGATGAATTATCACAAATAACATGGAACGTATTGATTAATGATCTCCGAGGTTTGTATCTTGTTAAACATTGTGTTATCTCTTTGAACTTTTTAAGCCGAGAGCCTAGGGTGAGGGAGAGGTGGAAGGATGGCTTAGAAGGCTGATAGAAAGGTGTGTACCATACATTTTGGAATGATCATTACAACTTCATTTTGAACGTAATCAGGAACCATTTGTATGCAATGTGCGTTCTGATAGTTGCGTTGAAACTAACTGTTCAGGTTTTCAAAACGAAGGCATCTAAGACTAGTTATTGATCAATTTGATATTGGCATTGCCATAACTGAAGCATTTAACTTCATGGGCCTTTATTTAAAATTTTTGTATCCTGCCCTTCTTCATAAATCAGTTTGGCTTTCTGCGTTTAAAACAGAGAATCGATGCAATATTGATATAGTGTGTTTAGTGTGTTTGTCATTTACCAGTTGTTATGGCAGTCTACTTTATTACTGGATTTAATCAATGCACTGGCTAAATGACTAAGTTGTATACTTTTTCCCATTTCAACTTTTGTTAAAATTTTAAAGGTTTTTGTATTATTGTTTCTAAACCAGAGAAAGATGAAATAATTTATAGATTCGGTACATGGAAGAGAGAATAAGTTAAGAGGAAGACTGCCAATGTTGCCCATTACTACAGATTCAGATATTGAACCAAAAGGTAGCCAAATCTGGGTGAGAGTAGGTATATTCTTTTTATAAGGCATCCTTAATTTATATTATGTAAGCATAGAGAAAATATTTGTATGCACCAGCGTCACCAGTAGAGCTATTTCCAAACATGTTCTGGTCTTGATCCTGAAGTATTTTCAAGTTATATCAATACTATGTCAAGAAGCCTAAAAGACAGGAGGAATTATTTTCAAGATTAATGCAGGTTGAAAAAGTATTTGCCAAATGTTCTTTCTATAACCAGTTTTCTCCCATTTTTGCAAATTATAGGGAATCAGGAATCAACTCCTTGGAAGATGTTTATGTTTGGGGTCGGTTCTCACAGTAAAACATATGTTGCCAGTGTTTATGAATTAATTAAAAATTAGGGAGAGAAATTGAGAGCGCATAAGGATGGGTGAATTGTATAGGAATTAAATGATATAGCAAAAGGATTTGGTTGTCTTAGTACACCAGGGGTCAACAGTGGCAACAAACCAAACAGAAACTCACCACGATACTGCATTAAATCCACTTCAGTATGATGTCCAAAATGAGAGAAATATGACAACTCTGTACTCTTTTGGTTGAACTTCACCTAAAATGTCGTTACCACTTGTTTGCCTTTTACAGGCTTTAAGACTAAGAATGATATGCCCACTTTGGTGCACCCAGTTTAAGAATGGTAGTGACAAGGTGCAACATGCAGAGGAGAGTGACCAAATTGGTCAAGACCTGGAAATCGGGCCCTTTGAGGAATGGCTCGGGTAGCTGGGTATGCATCGGTCAGGAGAAAAGAAGGTTGAGAACCAGTGTGATAGTCATCTTCAAGTATTTGACAGTCCATCATGTAGCACACGCAGTAAGCTTTTATGTGGCTCCAATGTAAGGACTAGAACTGAAAGATTAAAATTATGGGACAGGTGATTTTGACTCAGTATTAGGAAGAATATCCTGAGAGGAGCAGCTGTTCAACCATGGAAGGAACTACTGTGTTTTTCACTCTATAAGACGCACTTTCCCCTTCAAAAGTAAGGGGACATGTCTGCATCTTATAGAGCAAATACAGAAGTCCCTGCTACATATACATCACCGATTTTGATTTAGAGAGAAGTTGCCTGCAGGGAGCCTCTCTTGTCCTCTGCTTCAGCCAGGATTCCACAGTTCCAATAATCACATTTGCAAAGAGGTCTCCTCCACAGAGCCTCTGCCCTCCCCTTCTGCAGCCAGGATTCCCCAGTCAAAACTCACCTTGTTTGCAAAGAGGTTTTCTCCCTAGAGCCTCTGCCATCCCCTTTTGCAGCCTGGATTCTCCAGTCCCGATCACCTCATTTGCAAACCTCCCCTTTTGCAGCCTGGATTCCCTAGTCCCAATCATCTCATTTGCAACCCTCCACATTTGCAGACAGGATTCCCCAGTCCCAATCACCTCCTTTGCAAAGAGGCTTCTTCCAGGGAGCCTCTCCTTACCCCTTTCCTTCTGCAGCCAAGATCCCCCAGTCAAAAATTGCAAACAAGATCGCTTGTTTGCAAAGCGATCTCCTCCATGGAGCATCTGCCCTCCCCTTTTGCAGCCAGGATTCCCCTGCCATGAAACCTCAGGCTAAACATTTTTCTTGTTTTCCTCCTCTAAAAACTTGGTGCGTCTTATGGTCAGGTGTTTCTTATAGAGTGAAAAATAGGAACCTAGGAAGGTAGTTTTCAGTGTATGTTTTCAAACTGAGGTTGGTTAGCTATTTGGAAGGGAAGTTTTGCTCTAGATTTTCTGATTCGGCAGGGGATTGGGCATGACAGCTTTTTCAGTTCTTCCTAACTCAAGTGCCATATGTTTCCATGAAGGATCTGACTAATTCCTTGACTTTAGAATTCTATTCTAAACACTACATGTGCCAATGTGCTGTAATGGCTCAAGTGTTGGATGGAGATATTGGAAAGACAGTTATAAATTTCCATGCATTCCCCAAACCCACTAGGTGACCTTGGATGAATCCTTCTCTCTTAGTGTGACCAATTCGGGACTGTTATGAGGATAAAAGAGGAAGAAGCGCCGTGCGCACCACTTTGAGCTCACTGGGAAAAAAGGCAGGATATAACCTAAGACAGGCATGTCCAAATTCAGGCCTGGGGACAAATGCGGACCGTTTTCAAATTTCAAGTGGCCCACAGCCTCTTCTCCCCACCAGCTCAGCCTGTCACGCATCCCCACCAGCTGGCCCCTCCCCATACTGGATGGAGACGTCAGCTTGCAGTTTTATTGTTTGCCTACCCTCCCTGCCTCTGTCCATCCCTCCAAGCCACTTGCCCAACCTACCCTCCCCTGGCTCCATTGCTGCAGCGTCCTCCCCATCTCCTTGCATGTCCTAGAGGATTGTCCAAAGTCCAGTCTGGGGGCCAAATGGGCTGAATGGTTGGCCCCCACACATTTTCACCTCACCAAATCTGGCCCTCCTTTCAAAAAGTTTGGACACGCCTGACCTAAGACATGTTACCAAGGCTCTTGCCTTCACCTACTATTGCTTTCCACCTTTAGCATGGAGGAGAGGTGGGTGTCAACTATGGTTATATGCCACCTTTACTTTTACCAGTGAATAATGGGGTTTGTATGGAGATGGACTGGGAAGAAGTTTGCATGAAACAGCCTGCGTGAAACACAAGCAAAAGCATTGTTTTCTTACTCGTGATATTAATCCTGATTCATTTAAAAAATCTGCTAACGGAAATATTTCCATTCAGCTCATTAATCAATTGTGATTTTCATTCTCTTGTTTTGTAAAAGCTGTTGCAATAAATACTTTCTTCACAAAGCGAAATCCAAGAGATGGATGCAGGAAGCGTAATTAATAGCACCCAGTTACAGGAGATCAGCAAGTTTGTGAGATTCACATGCTGCTTTACCATATGGCTGCCCAGTAGGCGAAAAATTTGATTAATGTTTTGAAGTAGGTTCCCCCCCCCCCCCGCCACCAAATAATACAGGCCCAGATGAGGAATTTTTACTTTCTAGTACTGTTGGTCTTAACTACAATAACATATTCTTTGATTTAAAGCTAAATCATATTTTGATCTAGGAAAAGTTTACATGCAGGAAAGAACTACAGCTCTATTATCTGAGGATAAGCGATACACTTTTGTTCATGACTCTTTCAAAATTGGTTAAATTTTCCTTGAACAAACAAAAGCAGGTTGGTTTGAAATGCCATTTTAAGACAGCAGTGTGACATCAAAGAATTCCATATTTTTACCATACTCATTTCGAATTTGAGATATTTGTAGAATTTTTTTTTCAACAGTGCAAAATAAACTGATTAAATTATAGTAGTATCTCAGTCAGTGGATAGGATGAGCAGCCCTTTTCTGTTTCCACGTGCCATTTTTAAAAAGAAAAGTAATTCCAATGGCACAGGGTCATTATTGTTATGTGCCATCAAATCGGAACAAACTTATAGTGACTCTAATAAGGCTTTTAAGGTAAGTGAGATGTTTAAGGAGTGGTTTTACTTGTTCCATCCCCCAATGCGTATCCATGGAAAAGTGGAGACTTGAATCCTGTTCTGCAGAATCCTAGCCCATCACACTATTCACTATACCACACTGGGAATCTCAATTAATGCTTTTAAGCTTGTCATTTTGGAACAAAAGATCTGGGCAAGTTTCAGCATTGCCATTTGCCAACTGCGTTTCTCTTGTATGAAACATGATAGAGATAGTGCCCTGATCGCTCTTTGAAAGATGGATCAGTGTACAGTAGCGCCCGCATCTATTGTGGTGGTTAGGGACCGACCCGACCCACAATAATTGAAAATCCGTGATATGTGGATGCAGGTCTGGTCAGGCCTGGGTGGACGTGCAATGTTTAAAATGACTTTAGGCAATGGAGCCAAGTGCTTGGCTCCATTGCTTAAAGTCATTTTAAACATTGTGTGCCACTTCTACTGACTACCCCTGGCGGTGGAGGAGCAGTGTGTGATGCCTCCATGGAGGCAAGCCCAAGACTTCAACTGATCGGCGCTGGGGTGGGGTAGAAAAACCTTTTGTTTTGCCACCCCAGCGCCAATCAGCTGGAGCCCGGGGCTTGGGGAAGGGGGGAAGGTTTTAAAAGCCCCAGCTTTAAAAACCTTTACCTCTCCTCCCTGAAGCCGTTTTGGGGTACTGCAGTCCCATGATATAATGGGACCACAGTATATGAACCACAAAAGGGTGGGGGACCACTGTATTGGGAGAATTAAGCAAAATGACCTTTCATTTTAAATGTTTCTGCATCTGGGGGGGGCAAGGAAGTTCCTCCATCTGGGGAGCAAGAGGCAGGTGCCCTAGATGAATAAGTAAGAGGTAGGTGGGCTCTGTGTTTATGTTTTTTGTTTGACTTTTCCCTCCCCCCCCAACCTTTCATCACCCTCTCTGTTTGGTCAAGGGAGATCCGGTGGCTGGGCTTAGGGAGGAGGAGCCAGCGGTGCTGTCTGAGAGGGCTCTCCTTTGACTCTTGGTTGACTCGTTCCTTTCCTCCCCAACTTTTCCCTCTTCCTTCCCCTCCCTTGGGTGCTCCACCCACCACCCACCCCGCTGACCCATGGCCCTCATGTTGATGTTGAGGATGATGATGAAGAGCTCTCCTTCATCCCTTTCGTCAGCAGGATTCTCTTCTGCAAGCTGATGCTCCTGCAATTCTCTGAGCCGCCTCTGTCTCCCCCGTCTCCAAATCCACTTTGGACGGCAATGATGGCAGCAGAAAACCCCATGGCTGAGGGGGTGGCAGTGGCGGCGAGAGGCCCTGGATCAAATCGTTTGAGTATTATTGCCTATGGGAAAACTTGCTTTGATTTAGAGTGGTATCCCTTAAGACAAATGCCTCATAAGACGAAAAAACTTGCAGGAAGAAATTTTTTTTGCGGGAATAGGCATGCTTTATTGCTTTGCATTTTAGACAAATCCCCATTGGATGCTTCACAAGACAAAAAAAAATTCTGCATGTACCCAGGGGGGAAAGTGGTTATTTTTGTCTTTATTCTAGCATCCAGAACAGAGTAATCCATTCCCAATGCATTCCTATGGGAAATCGCATTTCGTAAGACAAAGTTTTCAGAAAATGAAGTGACCCATAAAACAAATTAAATTTGTCTTAAGAGGCATCACTGTACGAGTATTTTGGCTTCCAGAATGGATTATGCTCGTAAACCACTCTATGTGTAGCATAAAACATACAGACAAGCCCTGATTCCCTGTTTCACTAGATATTGACATCTTCTTGGCCCCAGCTCTACATATCCCTATCTAACTAAAGCAAGTACGTACAGAGGTATATATACATGCTAGCTCGGCCCACAGTCTCTTCTATTAGATATGCAAATACATCATCCTAAGTAATCCATATTCATGGGTAAGGCTGACCACTTCACCCTCTCTCGTGACCTGGGTTTGGGAATGCAGTGGAACTGAGAGAAGAGCAGGCATGTCCAAACTTCGGCCCTCCGGATGTTTTGGACCACAACTCCCACAGTCCTTTGCCATTGGAAATACAAGATTGGAATTCTGGGAGTGGTGGTCCAAAACATCAGGTGGGCCGAGTTTTGGACACGCCTGGAGAAGAGCCTCCCCAGAAAATCTCAGAAGTATGGTAGGCTCATATAGGATAAAAAATTTTTTTTCACGTTTAACATTTTTTTGTATTTGATCATTGGGGGAAAATGACCTGTGATGTTTACCAGTGTTATGTAGCATGTATTAGATTTTACTGAACATGTCGTATATACAAAAGAAAAATACTCCGATTTAGTCCTTTCTCAGTGGCATGTTTGGAATGAAATATCTACAGATTTCAGTGTTGGCATTTTATCTCTTCTGACTCATGGATAGCTAAGAAATTCAGCACACTCTAAAAATCAAGTTCATAAACCATGGCTGAATGTTTTTGTTTTTTGGAGGTAAGGCAATTAATGGAATTGATATAAATTATCCAGACATACAGTATTTGAAGCCAAAATTTAATCTCCACACGTATACTACTATAAGCTAGTATCTGCACATTATTATCTTTTTGGCTTCTTAGATTATTGATGTTCCTTTTACTGTTACTTTGAAAGAGCCTATGATTAGTGATGAAATGTGGTTCTGGTTTCTGCAAGCACATTGTGGGTTATGTTATGTGAGTCTAAACATGCTCAATTTCTTTTGATAGTTTCAGAGAAATTATTGAATTTCACATTTAATGCAAGTTGTGAGGTTTGTAATAAGAATCCGCTCTTAAATGACTGCACTGGTGGTTTCGTGAAATCATAGGATGCAATTTATAATCTGGAACATTGTCTTGCTAAGTTAATGTAAATTGTGCTTGATGGTGTGCATTTTATTTTCTTTATAAAGGAAATCACTGCATTTGATTCCTGTGATGTGTTTATGGTTTTAACTCTTGCTGAATGAGATCGTTATTGATTAAAGATCCATACAGGCATGCACACACGCAGATACATGTTTGCACACTGGCTGCAAGAATGGTCAGTCCAAAAGGCTCTTTTGTGTAGTGTAGTGCTTTGAATTTTAAATTGTCCACATAATTCAAAGATAATGTAACTTGCAGTGTCGGACTTCAGTCCATCCAGTTAAATGGAGAAAAATGACTGATGTAAGGGATGAGTTATTGATTTGTTGTGGGAAGATGACTGGTATAATATAGGAAGTATGGTAAAAGGAACAACTTAATTATTTAGGGGCATAGCTTGAAAAAATGCTTTTACAGCATTGCAAATTGCACAGGTTAGAGTTATCAGACTGGAGTGTGCTTTCTGGAGCCAAAAAAAAAAGGGGAAAAAAAGAAAGCCCTTAAGGGTAAATTATTTGGATAATAGTTTTACTAACTCAGACCTCAGCTCACACATCAAGTCCTTATGGACATTACCTGCTTATTTATATTCTCCCTTCTATCACGTCAGTGATGTTTCTACCACTAAAACAGGTTTTAAAGACTAAGAACTCTTCCAGACTGGCATTTTTACGGTTGTTTGTTTCAGGTTCTTGTACTGATCTTATCACAAGGTCCAAATGATTCCCCTCCCCTTTTGGGAGGGGGATTCAGTTTCACACTTGCCCCCCATGACTATGTAGATCCCTGGACTTTGTTTTTCCTGCTTAAAAATCTGATTTATTTTTGTTTTGATGTGTGGGTTTAGGCAGTATAGCACTTCTGAAGAATATCAGAAGCTCAAGCTATCTTTTTAACCCCTTGGGCCTGGCAGTTGGCACCATTAACGATAAAGGATGAATTCAAGTCCTCCTGGAAAAAGGACAGTGATAGATAAAATTTCATCCCTGGGTTTTCCCCCAGGTCTCCTGCTTAGCATGGGATATGACCAGGCCAAGCACTCATTAAACAGAGGGTAACAGACATAGAGCGACAATTGGATTTAGCCAGATCTCCAACGTTTATTATTAATGAATCCAGTAGGTATCTTTCTTCTCCTATGGTAGGCATGTCCAAAATCAGGCCCAGGGGCCAAATGCAGCCCATTTTCAAATTTCAAGTGTCCCTTGGCTGCTTCTGCCCACCTGCTCCGCTTGTCACTCACCCCCGCCAGCTGGCCCCTCCCCATACTGGATGGAGACATCAGCTTGCAGTTTTATGGGTTGCCTGCCCTCCCTGCCTCTGTCTGTCTCCCCCCCCACACACACACACACACCAGCCACCTGCCTAGCCTACCCGCCCCCTGGCTTCATTGCTGCAGCATCCTCCCTGCTTCCTTGCATCTCTAGAGGCTTGTGCAAAGTCCGGCCCGGGGGCCAAATGTGGCTGAATGGTCGGCCCCCATATATTTGCACCTCACCAAATCTGGCCCTCCTTGCAAAAAGTTTGGACACCCTTGCCCTATGGCATATTTAACTAGACTTGAGATTCCAAAGCATCAGAGGGCCTTTACCTTGGCACAATGTCACACCCTCCCTTCAGTTGTCCTTGAGGGTCGATATTGGAAGATCCCCTATACGGAGAGTTTATGCCCCTGTGACTCCGGAGATGGGGAATAAACAGAGCACGTGCTCCTTCCATGTTCGTTTTACAGAGATGTTTGAACCAATCTTATCTTATCAATAGTTTGCAAATACCTAGGGCACTCAGGTTATTTTTATACTTGTCAGATACTAGCCTTGTTATAACTTATAATGTGGCTAAGTTTTGTGCAGCAGTGATTAAAATACGTCAGGGGATGATTGATACCACCAATCAATATTTATACCAAACTTAGATCTTTTATGCTGGCCATTGCTTTTATCCTCTTCCATATTCATGGGTCTATGTACAGTGTACCCTCATATAACAAATGGTTTGTATAACATAAAACTCTGTACAACATAAAAAAATTCCGGAGATAGGGGAAATCTGCTTAACAGAATTGCCTATGGGGTGAATCTGTACAACATAAAAATGGTCACAATTTGGGATTACTCTGTTTTCAGTGCATTCCTATGGGAAATTTGTATAAAGAAAAATTTGCTTAACATAATTTCATTTTGAACGAATTAATTCCTTTATACAAGGTACCCCTGTGTGTGTATATTAGAGATGGGCACGACTTAGCGGTATTCCCGTTTCCGTTTCCGTTACTCGTTTCCGTTACTCTACGGAAACGGTAACGGGAATCACTGCCCCAGACTTCGAGCTACGAACGAACAACAATTTGGTCTGATTTGTCGTGCTCGTTACTTGCATCGCGCAATGCCAAGCGGCACAGAAAAAAAGTTTTTAAAAGTTAAAAAAAAAACCCGATTCCCGGCCCTAAAAGTAGGCGAAAACTGTCTGAGGGCACCTACCAGGCCAGAAGGGTGTTTTATTGGGGGGGGGTCCCCGCCCCCCTCTCCTTGGCTATTGCTATTGCTGCGCTGCTGGTACCAGGCTGGGAGGGCGCATCCATTTGCCATGCAGTGCGGGGGATCCAAAATGGCGACGGCAATATTTTTTTTGAAATCGTTGCCCAAAACCCCACCAAAGCACCACAGAAACATGCGAAAATTAGCTATTTTAAATGCTTGAATTTTTACAGTAGCAGCAGTGGGTTTTTCTTGTCTTCGTTGATTTTATTTTATTTTATTTTATTTTTTTTTTTTTTACACCTGCGCATTCGCAATGATGGGCTCGCCCATGGGAGTGGACCATGCAAAGTTTTGGAGCCATTCCACCAATCGCATGGCCAGGTTTTGCTGACTGTACCAGGCTGGGAGGGCGCATCCATTTGCCATGCGGTGGGGGGCGGATCCAAAATGGCGACCGCAATATTTTTTTTGAAATTGTTGCCCAAAACCCCACCAAAGCACCACAGAAACATGCGGAAATTAGCTATTTTAAATGCTTGAATTTTTACAGTAGCAGCAGTGGGTTTTTCTTGCAAAAAAAGTCTCCGTTGATTTTATTTTATTTTATTTTTATTTTTTTACACCTGCGCATTCGCAATGATGGGCTCGCCCATGGGAGTAGACCATGCAAATTTTCCACCAATCACATGGCCACTTGGCCAGGTTGACCACAGAGACTTCTGGGATGTGCCAATCGGGCATAAACAGCCCACTAATCGTAGCCCAAACCCGAACCCTAAGCCTAACCCATACGCCAGTACACTGTCCTTCTAAGTGGGTCAGAGAGGCACCCAGATGCACCCCAATACTCACCGTAACCTTAACTTAACCCTAGCCGTTGCGCTAAGCCGTCTTAACCCTAAGCCAGATCTACTTGCATTGCACTACATGCAAGTACGTGAGACACAGCGGGTGCAAAGAGTCTGCCAGTCCGTCACTTGTGGCTCTGGCTGACTCCTGCAGCTCCCTCCAGGAGCCCGCTACCCCCTCCCCAAACCAGTACTAACGACAATGAAAAAACAAAAAAACGAACCGACTAATTTTTGCAAATTTTCGCGAAAAACGGAAACGAGCCGAAACGGAACCGGCCCGACTAACGACAACTCGAAAAAAATTTTTTTCAAGTCATGCCCATCTCTAGTGTATATATATGGGGTTGTATGTATATGTGTATATATTCATATTTTATTACTATTGGAACTTCTTTATAACTTTATCCTATTGCTTCTTAGATTATTTTACATGAGTTATAATAACATCAATACTATTTCCTGGATTGCTGTTTAATAATTTTTTATGTTTTTAATTTTTTTTTAATCTAGATGCCCTGGGCACATCCGGTCTCGGTTGATTTCGGAAGCTAAGCAGGGTCAGCCCAGGTTATTACTTGGATGGGAGACCACCAGGGAATACCAGGTGTTGTAGGCGCCTGGAGTAGGAACTGGCAAACTACTCCAGTATTCCTGCCAAGACAACTCCATGGACATGGGGTCACGAAGAGTCAGTCACTACTGTAACGACGCAACACACACACGGGTGGATCAAACCACCCTAAAAATATCTCCAAACTTCTGGGGTACGCTGCTGCGACACCACCTCCTGATGCCCAACAGCTGCCATGTGCTGCAGAGCGGAAACAAAAGGGCATCTGGCTCCTTACCACCCTGCTCTTCTCTGCTCCATTCCAACACTTGAGCAGGAGAAGCTGGGAATTGGGGGTGGGCGCGCAGCCGAAGCCTCACCCAGCCCCACTAGGTAGGCCACCGTATCCAGTCCTCCTGCATGTGTCCTTGCCCAGGTGGTTGGACCAAGAGCTCCCAAGGCTGTGGGGATGTGGAAAGAGACCTCTCCTTTGTGTTGTCTTGCTGTTCTTCCACCTCCCCATGCCTGTAATTTCTTCTGCTGCTTGAGAGAGCTGTCTATATTTGGGTGTACTCTCCTTACTTTAGACCAAATCTATGATTCCAGGTGTCATAAGAAAGGTGTAGAAATTGTGCAGTATCTCACACGCCCTGGAAATGAGCTCTTTCAGCTTGTGCCCTCAAGGAGGAGATGCAGGGTCATTAAGACCAGGACTAGCCACTTGAGGAATAGTTTCTATCCAAGAGTGGTTTTGGCTTTGAATTAGTTTTTAGAGTTTTTAGAGTTTTTCAAGTATGTTGTTAGTGGGATAAATGTGTGTATGTGGAGTGGTGGTTAATAGATATTTATGTATGGCTGTACTGTTAGGTCCTGTAAAAGCTGATGTAGAGTCTTTCAATCTCGTTGTTCTGCACAGGACAATGACAATAAAGATCTATCTATCTATCTATCTATCTATCTATCTATCTATCTATCTATCTATCTATCTATCTATCTCCTTTTCATCTTTTCATCTGCCCTTAAGCACGGTCACTCACTGTTCCAGTTCTCATCTCTTTCCATCAGTCACCGACCCAACTGCCTTCTGGCAGAACGCATCCTTCTTCACTTCATGCAAACGTCCGGGATTGCTTGTTAGGAAGCTTCTGATAGTTTGAACTGGTTCTCAGAGGCTTATTTCTTAGGAGAATTGTACCATGGAAATTGAGACAAATAGAGCTAGCAATAGTTTCAAATCACAGATACAAAAATAATAATAACTGGGTTGTACAATTAAATAGAATCTCTATGTGGATGAGAACTGTGATGACTTTCTGATGTATGTTTTTCAGCTTCCTGAAATAAAAATGTAACTTTGTCTTATAATCTTATTCTCCCCCCCCCCCTCTCCGTGGATCATTTATTTGTGAACTGGTTGTTTCAGTGAAGACTCAAAGGTAATTTCATGGTTTATGGCATTGATATTTGAGACTTTAATGAGTAAAACATATTATTGTCTAATACGTGGACTGGAGAATCTTCCATTTTATTTTCATTCCCAAATATGCACGGAGTTCAAAGTAGTGAATACACCCAAGAAAAGAAATTATATCTGCTTTCTACACAAGGGAAATATGAGGGTTAGCAACTCAAAAATCAGCATTCATAGACTGATGAGACTGTTTTATTTTTAATGAACGTAAATGATACCAAATGAACTAAGCATTGTTTGTGCAACGTGACTGGAGGGCACATCTGAAAATACAATAAGAGTACAGTATATTACTTTACTATGATTTAGTTCAGGAATTTATGCACTCAAATGAATGTAAGAGCCTTGGGTACAATTCTTGCAGCATATTGCCTCTCAGAAGGCTGCATGCAAACAATTTTTAAGATTCAGCTGGGAGTTCACATGGTCAGATAGATTAAAATTTGTCCATCCACTACTTTTAAAGTTCATTAAACTTTACATTATCTTTGGATGATTTTCATCTTAACTATTCTGTTTTGTGCTGGCCATGAGGGTATCGTGAAAAGGAAACAGGGCAAGCTTTTGGACTGGGAAATATTCAGAATTCACTAAATAATGCCCTATTCAGATGCTTCCAAATATATCCAGATCAAAATGCAATAGTTCTACATAGCTGTACTATAATAATAATTCCTAATATTTGACATTTAATTTGCACCAATGGATTAGAAAGCAAAAGGCTATGTTTCTGCTTGCTAGAGGAAGAAGTGAAAGTGAAAACTAATTCTGGAGCGGCATCCTGGAGTGATTTATTGGGAAATGAAACTTAAAGACACCCTGCCACCAAGGGCAGCGAGCGAACACAGAGAACCTGTCTTCTTACTGGGTTTACCATGGGTTATTCCCATTTTACAGACTGAACATTTGGATCGAAGGAACATAAGTAACAGAATGCTATATGTAATTAATCCCTAGAATAAATGCATAAGAAATTACCTTATTGAAAATTGATAAATACAGTAGTACCTTGTAAGATGAATTTAATTCATTGAATGAGTCAATTCATCTTATAAAAATATGTCTTAACAAGGCACGTTTTCCATAGGAATGCAATAAAAACCAATTAATCCGTTCTGGAGGGAACGGATTAATAGATTTTCAGTGAATTCCTATGGGAAGGCTGTCTAAACCCCCTCAATGAAGGAACAGTGGAAAGCTGTTTCCCCCCTGCAGCCAACAGATAGCTGATTCTGACGACTCAGAGTTGTCTCAGGTGTCTGTCTCAGCTGCGTGGAGGAGACTTCTGCTGCCAGTGATTGAGGGGGCAGCCACCTCCTCTTTGCCTGTGTCTCTGCACTAAGACTTGGGTGAAGAGGCTGAGGAGAAGGCAGCTTCCATCCTTCCTTCCCTTCCCTGTAGCATCCGATCGGTGTGTACTACAGGGAAGAGAATAGAAATCTCCACCACCTCCTCTTCCCCGGGATTGAGGTAAGTGGCAGTGGTGGATCACTGCCCTGCTGCTTACCTCCGGGCTTGGCAAAGATCGATTTGTCCCTGCACTGCCCAACAAATTGTTAGGTGGAGGAGGGACCGATGGATCTTCTCCCAGCCTGGGTGTCTTGCAAGGCAAGTGGCGGTGGTGATCTGCCACCACCACTTGCCTTGCAACTCTCCCAGGCTGGGAGAAGATTTATTTCAAAATGTCCCGCCATGAGTGCTGTGGCAAAATGTCCCGCCATGAGTGCTGAAACAAACAACCATAAAAGTGCCAGTCTGGAAGAGTTGTTAGTCTTTAAAATCTGTTTTAGTGGTAGAAACCTCACTGATATGATAAATAAGCAGGTAATGTCCATGAGGACTTGATGTGTGAGCTGAGGTCTGAGTTAGTAAAAATATTATCCAATACTCATCGTGGGACATTTTTAAATTGATCTTTTGCCAGCCCGTGCTGCCTGGAAGGCAAACGGCACAGGCATATCGGCACCACTGCTTGCTTTCCGAGCAGCACGGGCTGGGCGAAGATCAACGAGCCCCTGTTTTGACCACCAACTTGGTGGGAAAAACAGGGACTCAGTGATCCTCACCCAGCCCGGGCTGTTCCCTTGCAAACTGCCCGGTCAATGGTACCTCGTAAAACAAATGGAAACTGGAAGGAAAAAGTCGTCTTATGAGTTTTCCCTATCCCTGGAAATTGCATTCATCTTACGAGTTTTTTCGTCTTAAGGGGCATTCGTCTTATGGGGCATTACTGTACATTCATTTTGTTCACTATTGTCTGAACCAAGAGTGGGGACCCATCTGGCATCTAACTGTTGACACCATCTCTTCAGTCCCAGCCAGTACAATTAGCGGTCAGAAATTATAGCAATAGCATTGAACAACTTTGGGAAAAGAAAAGTTCCTTAATCCTTGTTTGTCTGGGTCTAACTCACAAAGTATTCCCTCCTTAAGGGCTGCCAGAAATGCTTTGTAAAAGAAAAACATATGTATTCACTTCCATGGAAGGGAAGTAAAGTTTTTTGCTTAGGGATGGAATTCTGTTGAGATTAACCTGCCTCTCATAACTGATAATAGATGTCTCATTTAAAGGGAGTGGTATGCACCATACACAGTGATACACAGTGACACACCCATTTCACATGTAATCCCTATCTATCATAATAGTACAGTTTTTGTTTGTGTGTTGTATAACCAGTGCAAATCAGAGGCATTCGTTAAAAAGCCACTGATCAGAAAAAAATCCCTGAGAAAGAACGTAATAGTATTGGAATAACTAATACACTGTCACATCCATAAATATGGTATGGTCATCAGATTTATTTATGCCTTGTCTTATCACATAGTTTAAAGTTATCTGATTACATTACAGCAGTGATAATCCGGGTGCTATTGGGCTGCATCTCCCAGAAATCTCAGCCAGTATAGCTGATGGTGAAAGCTATGGGGAGCTGCAGTCTAAAAATACATGGGATATCCAAGTTTGGGAATCACTGTATTACAGTGGCATTGTATTATCTTGGATAAATAGATTCCTAGTTCTAAAATGGTAATCTTGTTCAAGTATAATTCTTTAAAGGTGCCTTTAATTCTTTAATAGTGCCCTCCCTCTTTTATTATCTTTTGAACTCTAATTTGCTGGCTGGATTAATGGCAACAAATTCACATTTATCAATGAGATGCTAGTTGCATTCTTGGACCTGTGGCCACGGAAGAGTGGCAATTTGCTCCTGCAATCTACTCAGCTGGCCCATTCTGTTAAAGTTTCTTAATATCTATTACATCAGAACTAGAGATGGGCACGAACTGGGACAGTGGTGGTTCAAAAAGTTTTGTGATTTGTTGGTGCCCATGAACCATGCTGATTTATTTATTTATTTATTTATTTATTTATTAAGAAAACCTGGTTCTTGGTTCATACAATTTGGGCTCCAGCACCTGCTTTACCTGCTCTGGGTCTTCTCCTCCACTGCCACACTCTGCTGAGTAGGACAGTAGGAGGTCTCGTTAGTTTGTTGTAGGTTCATGGCAAATAGCCCAATGAGCAGGAAAAAATTCCCACAATACCCTAAACCTCCCAGGAAGCACTGGGGTAGGAAACTATAACTAGATGCACCATTTTGTACTGCAATGCTTTTAGTGGGTTTTTAAAATTTATTTTGTTTTGCTTTTAGAGCTTACATTTTTTTAAAAGAAGTGGCATAAATTACCAAGTTCAGACATCATAACAAACTATGACTGACGAGACCACCAGAAAAACTGAATTAAGATGCATAAGATTTATTTTATTAATTTATTAATTTAAAATGCCTTTACCCCATCTTTCTTCTTAAAATGAACCAAGGCAGTCTATGTTGTCAAAAGAAGCTGTATTAAAGAATGAGTATGATAAGAGGCATTTGTATTTTGTAGGAGTGGCACTGCATATATTGCCAGTTATATTTAGAAGCAATGTTTCATTGTTACTTTGGTGTGATTAAATATTGAAAATATTGCTTTTCCAATTGTCCAATTGGAGTCTTTAATGAGTGCAATTAAATGGGGAAAAATTGCCATTTTAACTGATGATAGTCCATTAGTGTCTGTGTCTGTTCAGAAAAGGATAGAAATGAATTGTTAGAATGACAAATGAGTCAAAGTTACCACAGTGATGGAGAGGTGTGATTCCCTTCCACATAATCTTCAATTAGTGATCTTTGTAAGAGGATGTTTTTCAAAAGGGTAATAGAGAAGTAATGAGATCAGAAGGAGGTCAAACCCAGCCTCCTTCGTTTGACAGTTTGATTAATTTATTTCTCTCTTGCAGATTGCTGTAAGGGGGCTTTTGTCACCCAGTACTTTTTCATGGGACTCGAATCCAACTGACTGCTTGTATTACTCTTTCGTGTACTAAATTGTGTTCATCCACTTGGAATGGCTGATATATACAGTATGTGTATGTGTCCTAAACGGGTTGGAATCCAGAGAGGAACATTTCACAGTTTGAAATGGTAGCTATTCATCTCAGATTCTGTCCTTCAAAGTAGAACCAAACACTGTGGGGGGATATGATTGAAATGTACAAAATAATGCAGAGCATGAGTAAAGTGGATAAAGGGACAGTCTTCTCCCTCTCACAAAATACCAGAACTAGGGGACATCCACTCAAACTGAGGGCTGAGAGAGTGAGAACAGGCAAAAAATGTTTTCCCCCAGCGCGTTGTTAGTCTGTGGAACTCCCTGCCACAGGATGTGGTGATGGCATCTGGCTTCGATGCCTTCAAAAGGGGATTGGACAGATTCCTGCAAGAAAAATCCACCAGTTTACAGACTGTGATGGAGATGTGTAATCTCTTGGCTTAAAACCAGGGTACTTCAAGGGCCAGATGCAGGGTAGTGGTATCAGGAGACAGGTATCTAGTCTCGTGCACTCCCAGACACATTTGGTGGGGCCATTGTGAGATACAGGAAGCTGGACTACATGGGACTTTGGCCGGATCCAGCATGGCTCTTCTTATGTTCTCATGTTCTTGTGTTCTAGCCTCCCCTTGGATTCAAACATACCCCTTTGGGAAACTTTCAGTTCTCTTCTGGATTAACCACATCTTGCTATTTTGTCCAAATTTAGGAAGCATTACTTAGCCTTAGCTATGTTTAAAGGCAGGATCACTGGGTGGCGACACACAAGTTTGGCACGCAGAAGGTTCCTGACAGAATAACATGAATTTGTGTCTGCTTTTCTAACTCCTGTTGCTGTCCAAATTACCAAGCCTAGCCCTTGACACACATTGCTGATACCTGTGTCATGAAAATTGTGGAAATTTTTTCTAGTGCTGATTGCACAATCTCAGTGTTTCTTTGAGTGCACGATAGGCAGATGGAACAATTCTGCCTATCAGCTTTGCAACTCGGGGTTTATATTGTGAAAATCGACAGTCACCCTGAGTAGGAGAGAAAACAATGCAGGCGCTCAGTGTTGTCGTGGAAGAGAAACCCTGGTTCCGTACATGAGGCCATGGTTCAGCTGAAGCGTTGCAACTATTGGCAGTGGTAGTGAATGAATTAAACTTGATGTAATGAGGGGAAATGATTTAAGCTCAGCGATCTGGAGAACCAAGGCCAGCGGTGTAGCCAAAATAAGCAGAGGAAACCAAGGCAACCCGAAGCGAGGGCTCCCCCACAAATCCCAAACATTGTAATTTATCATCCCTGGAGGTTGTCCTGCAACACTGTTTTGGATAACAATGAGGAAATAAGAGAAAGAAAAACATGCTGGAAGCAAGAATTAATTACATGTTTTTATGGGCGAAAAAAAGACAAAAGTAATAAAAGAAGCAGTGCACCTGGGTGGGAAGGAGGAATACAGAAATAAGATCCATTTTACCTGTGTGACTGTGTTTTCATCTAGAAGATCTCTCCCTATGTACAACTTGAAAAAAGCATGTGCAAATCCCTTTAAATATAGTGATATTTTAAAGCACCCAGAAATAGTTCTTACTCCTTATATTACTTGTTAAATGTATCTTTGTTATAGTTTTAATTTTTAAAAAAGGTAACTGTGTTACAAGTATCTGGAAGTTGAGTCATGGCAACTTCTTTTCTTGAGAGATTGAAACAATTTGCTGCTCATCCAAACAGTTTTGTCAGTTTGGATGAGCAGCAAAATGTTTCAGTCTCTCAAGAAAAGAAGTCCAGTTGCCATGTCTCAGCTTCCGGACAAACTCATCTGGATGACTGAGAATCTTCACAGACATGTGTTGCATGTATGTTTTTTTCTTTCATCTTCTGGCTTTGGGTTGGATGCGACTTCTTCATGGTGACATTCTTCTAACAGCAGAAGCTTCTGCCATCCAATGGACCATGTTCGTGAATGGTTGTGAATCATCCCCCCATATCTGCTGACCCCTTAGGCACTCCATGTTTATTTGCAAAACACCTTATTGCTTTTTTCAGCCAAACAAGCAGACTGAAAGCATATTGAGAGAAGGGGAAAGGGGGTTTGTTTGTTTTTTAGACAAAAAATATGGTCAAGGGCTTGTGGGAGATGGTCCGCAGATCAAAATCTTACAAGAAATAAACTGCCAACACAACTCCAAGCAGCACTTGTTCATTAATCTCTTTTTGCTAAAAGGGTGTCCATACTATAAGGACAAAGGGCACACCGATTAGAATACAAGCCCATTATTTATTTCCTATTCTCGTCCGCAGTGCCTCTCCCTTCAGTGCGGATTGGACTCTACTCCAAGAGTCCTATTCTTCCCAGTACGTTTCCATCATAGAGCTCCTTAGCATGGGTCCCCTCCCATTCATACATCACATGTATCACAATTAGGCATTTGTCTATGTAGGGCATTTCCCTAAATAGTCATAAGACTATTAAGTAAGTGCATAAGCGTTCTACCCTGAATTGTCTCTTGTTCTATATTTGTCTCCCGACCAAAGAGCTGCAGTGTCCAGGCCATTCTGCTTCTGAAGCCCTAACCTTCTGGGAAATTTGCAGAAGCTACACTCTTTGTTTCTCTCAGGGTGATCTTTCTTCTGCCATGTCTCTTTTCGAATGGACCTGGAGTAGCTGCTGAGAGGTAGAACTACAAAGTAGGTTCTCATCAGGTGTCCTCTATAACATCCCTTTGTGGCCATAGCCAAACCATTTCCCTCTCTTTGGTCACATCTATATTTTAAGACAAGATAAACAGCTCCAACATGCTTAATGTGGTTGCTAGGTCTTCTGCGAGGGCAAACAAAAGTCCATGAAAGTCATTTCAAAACTTAGAAACTGTAAGTACCTAGTGTTTAAATCTAATGTTACGTCTACCTAGAGCACATCTATTGAAATGAATGGGCTTTATTAGTCCCAGTTATTGAAAGTGCTTTTTCTTTCTGTGGGTCAACGTTTTGTTGGACTAATGTCAGGTTTAGCCTGTAGACGTTTGCTGCCCTTATTAACTGATTCTCTGTTGTTAATAAAGTAGGAGAACCTCCTTATCAAACACTTCTTCTTTTGAGGGAAAACAGAGTACTCTCCCAGAAAGTAAGCTTTGTCATTGTCAGCAACCGGTGGAGCTATAACAAGTGTTAACCAAGCCTTTTAACTCCCTGAATTCATATTCATTAGTGTTCCAGTGTTATTAAGCTAACTCAAAGGCCACAAAAAGCGCAGGTTCAAAATCTCCAGATCACTTCATTGGGCGGGATGTTACAAAGAGTAGGCATGCCAGCCAACTGGTTTTGGACAGAAAAGGTGGCCTCCGAGATGACCTGATTGAAGTTTATAAAATCATACATGGTGTGGAGAAAGTAGATAAGGAAAAGCTGTCTTCCCTATCGCACAACACTAGAACTAGGGGGCACTCCATGAAACTTTTGGGTGCTAGATGTCAAAACAAATAAGAGAAAGTTCTTTTTCACCCAGAGGATCACGGGTCTCTGGAATTCCCTGCCAGAAGAAGTGGTGAGAGCTGTCAGCCTTGACAGCTTTAAGAAAGGATTGGACAAGTTCATGGAGAACAAGGGTTTCAATGGCTATCATTATGGATGCCTAAGGACAACCTCTGGGTTGGAGAGATAGGCAGGATCTCTCTCAATGCCATTTGCAGGGAATCGTAAGCAGGTGAAGACATCTGCTTGGGAATGCCCTGAAGCAAATGGTGAGACACTGTGTGAGACAGAACGCTGGACTGGATGGGTGGTGGCCTGTTCCAGCAAGGCTGTTGTTATGTTCCTGGTGAAGTGAACCCAGCATTTCCACCATGTATCCTCTCTCTTTCCAGATTATTAAGCGTATTGCTTGTTGAAGTCACCTGGAGACTTTGAAAGCTGCACATTGTTTGTGACTTGGAAGTGGCCCTAAACATAGATTATCTTGTTATCTGAATATGCATTAGAGATGACCGATAGCTTAGTGGTTTAGTTACCTGGCTGTGAAGCCAGACGCTGGGAGTTTGATTGCCCACTGTGGATTCCAGAAGAGTTGGCCCAGGAAGTCATGAGCAAGCTACTCAGTCCCAGGATTCCCCCCACCCCCGAGAAGAAGGGAAGGGTAAAACACTTCCAAATAGTCTACACCAGTGGTTCTCAACCTGTGGGTCTCCAGATGTTCCTTGACTGCAAGTCCCAGAATCCCTTCCAGCACAGCGAGTGGTGGAGGCTTCTGGGAGTTGCAGTCCAGGAACATCTGAGGACCCACAATTTGAGAATCATTGGTCTACATCTAGAACCCCTGAAAACAGGTGCCATATGTTAATGAGCTTTGTTGTTAATAATGTGGATTTAACAATTATGACCAGGCTTACCACATTTGTGTGTGTGTGGGGGGGGGAGATTGGGGTGGGTGGGGTGGTTAAAGTATGATGTTCATGAAATTCTTTTCGATGTAATATTTTGCTTTTGTTGGCCACATTGAATGCAGTGCATTTATTGTTTTCATTTATACTTCTTCCGATTTCTTTTCTCCTTACTTTTCAGTTCAGACAGCTTGGCGTTCTTTCCAGAGATTGGCATTAAATTGAGGAAAGCATTCATGTAGGAAATCAGTTAATTTGTTTCTACCCCTAAAGATTAAAATATAGATTTTCTTTAAGTGTATATTGCAGCACTATGTTTCTTTCTTCAACTCAATTTTCCTGATCATATTTTAAAACCAGTTGAAATGTTATATTTATTTATTTACCAATCAATCAATCCAAGTAAGAGTTACAGGTAGGAAACCTTGTTGGCAGGGAACACTATAGTAGGACCCCAGTATACGCTGGGGATTGGTACCAGGCCTTCCCGTGGATAATGAAAAACGTGGATAAGAGAGAACACCAAAATTCCCCCCAAACTGCTGTTTTGTGACAGTAGCTTGCTTTATGGCTGGTGTTTTGCGACAGTAGCTTGCTTTACAGTTTCTGTTTGTGGCAGTAGCTTGCTTTATGGTTTCTGTTTTACGACAGTATCTTGCTTTACAGCTGCAGTTTGTGACAGTTGCTTGCTTTGCAGTTGCTGAATTATTTATTTACTTTTTTCCTCTGCCAATTGTGGATAACTGAGTCAGTGGATAATGAATCAGTGGTTGACTGGGGTCCTTCTGTAATGTAAAAATAAACGTGAGGATAGAGGTTGTGCCACATCTTTATGACATCAACATTATGCAGTAGCTCTGGCGTTTTTTAATTTTAATTCAATTTTTAGACATGTTTTCTTTTATTTTGTTCCATTTTAAAGCAAAAGTGATTCTATTTTTTATATTGAAATGTTTTATTAGTTTTAAAAGGAAAGGGAAGAGGAAAGGACAAATTTTTTAAAAAAGGCATTTCAAGCTGTGGTGATGTGTAAAGACTGTTCAGTCTGACATTGGTACTTCCTCTAAGCAAAAGTGATTCTATAGCAAAATGTCACACACTGAGCTGAATCCTATTCTGAAATAACTTGTGCATGCGGGAAATTGTTCAAGCAGTTTTCACAGTTTCCTGGATGATGATTTCCAAAGGAAAACGTTTCATATGAAGTGAAATCAAACCGAACTGGAATCCAAGAGTTCCCTTTTTGAGATGCAGAAGGTACTTCTATTCTCTTAATGCAGGTGTGGGGAACCTTCTGCCCTCCAGATGTTTTGAACAACTCTCATATCCCTTATCATTGGCAATATAGCCTCGGAATTCTAGCAGTTGTGGTCCAAAACTTCGGGAGGGCCTAAAGTTTTCCCCACCCCTGCCTTAACAAGATAATCTTTTTGTGAGGAGGGATCATCACTTAGTGATAGAGAACATGTACTTTTAAATGCATATTAGTGTTCTGGATTAAAGCTCAGTTCATCCTGTCCTAATACCTCAAGGATGTCTTAGCTTGCAGGTCCCAATGCTTGCAGTTTTATTCTCATTCCCTTGACAAAATGCACAGGAAAACGTGGGAAAGACAGCATCGTTCCAGAGTGTGTGGCAATCTGATTCCATTTCTCTTGCTGCAAACACTCGTGTGAATATTGTATGGCGGGGTGTCCAAACTTCGGCCCTCCAGATGTTTTAGACCACAACTCCCAGAATTCTAAGCTTGTATTGCCAATGACAAAGGACTGTGGGAGTTGTGGTCCAAAAGATCTGGAGGGCCAAAGTTTGGACACCACTGTTGTATGAACTATACCTTGGTCAGGATGCTTAGAATCTTTCCAAGACTTTGGACAAGTAGTTTAGACTAATTGTCTTGTAAAAATTCTCGGAGTCCATTAAATAGAAAGGTTTTATGGAACAGCAAATGACTATGTTTAAAATCAAGTGGATTTATTGGTTCAGACACGAATGATAGTAGGAAGGGAACAGAAAGAGTGAAGTGAAATTTTCATTAGTCTGCACCAGTCAGTTTGACTCTTGAGTATTGAAACATTGTTTTAGACTTGGGTTGTTGGACTTTCCTGTTGTTTGATCTTCTCCCTCAAAATAAATATTTCATGCAGCAGTTCTTGCTGCCTTGTGTCAGCTCAAGTTTCTTAATTTACACATCACACATATCAACACCTCCTGGAAGTTTGTAAAGAAAAGGACTTATCTGTGCTTTCTTTTCATTATTCCGGCTGCACCAAGTGGCAGAACTGCTTAGAGTATATGACTGTTGATCCTTGCTTTCCTTTGGAATGGCACAAAGATATGTTGCTATCTTTTTAATTTGGGATGCAATGTGATTCATGGGTGGTAAATATTTCATGCACTTTACTTACCTTTGTACAGTGAGGTAAGTGAGAGGTAAATCCATGTGTACTTTGAGACAGTAAAAAGGCATTACTGATATTACACTGAGCAAACATGCAGATTTGATTCCTCCCCCCTTTTTATTCTTTTTACAGCAGGAGTAAAGTTTAAGCCATACCTGGAAATGTAAATGCACTACCCCTAATGTAATGCTGAAGAAAAATTAAGACAAATGATACTGCATCCCTGCCACAAACTGCAGCTCGTACAAAATTCACTTTAGTTATTACGCTGTGATATGTGCACAAAACCCTCCTCTGTGGATGCACAATTTATGTTGAATGCAACATGAATCATTTTAATAGACCCAGCAAAAAGTCCCCAAAGTCAATTTTCAAATTATGAAGCTTGGAACAAGGATCTAGCAACAAGGGGTGGAGGCTTTATTCTGAACATTGGATGAAACATTAAAGGCCAAACATTGAAGCCTCTTCCTTAACTCTCATTTCTTAACTAAGCAAAAATAAATGGCATTTAGGCTTGTGTTCATAGAGGTCTATGGACATAAAGCTGATGACATCATCAGCCATGGTCTTTTCACTTTTTAACTAAACATTTCTTTTCCCCTTTCATCTCTGGCCCTGAGAGTCCTTAGGGATCCCCCCCCCAGGAATCCTTTGGGGTTCTCAGAGTGGTGGTGGGGGAGAGAGAGACTTGAATATCCAAAATTGTCCCCTCTGAATATGCAGTGGGGAAGGGAACAGGAAACTTTTAGTTAAAGATCAAAGTCCACCACCAGGGCGTGGTGGCTCAGTGGGCTAGAGCCCTGAAAACTGTCAGCCACAAAGTCGGCAGCTCAGCATTTCGAACGCCGGGTGCCACGCAGTGGAGTGAGCTCCTGCTGTTAACTCCAGCTCCTGCCAACCTAGCAGTTCGAAAGCATGTAAATGCAAGTACAGTGGTACCTCGACTTACGAATTTAATCCGTTCCGAACACATGCTATTAAGTCGAACTACTCTTAAGTCGGGGTACCTACCTAAGAAATTGAAAAAATAAGTTAAAAATCAAAAAATGGGGGGAAAAACAATCGTAAGTTGAGCAGACCATATCTAAAATTTGTATGGCAGCAGTTAAAATGCCAACAGTTTTCCGCTGTTAAGTCGAATTGCTCTTAAGTCGAGCTGCTCTTAAGTTGGGGTGCCACTGTAGATAAATAGGTACTGCTGTAAAAAGCGGGAAGGTAAAACAGTGTTTCCTCGCAGCCATGCCGGCCACATGGCCACAGACTTGCACAACACTGGCTCTTCAGCTAGAATATGGAGATGAGCACTGCCCCTAGAGTCAGACACGACTAGTACGAATGCACGGGGAAAACCTTTACCTTTTTGCATGCTGGAGTGATGGGGGGGTGGAGAGAAGAAAGGCAATTATGTGACATTGGGTGGGCTGAAAGTAGCAACGTATCTGGATTTTGGTGTAACATTATTTTTGATGAGTATTTCTACAATTTCTCTTCAGTGTGAAACCATCCCCATATCATCCCATTTGATGGTTCCTTGTTCTGCTGCTACAGCTAGCTTTCCTGTCCCACCACTGTTTGAAGTGACTCATTGTTACTCTTTGTGTTCTTCTGAAGAGAGCGCGTTCTCAATAATGTTCCATATATTTAACTTTGGTGGTGTCTTTGTTCTTGTTATCCCCCCCCCTTTTTTTGTTCATTTTTTTACACCTTGAGAAACAGCCAGCTCAGTTTTACAGCAGCTGTTCTCTACTGGTAGGCATGCAGGCAAGTGGTATATTAAAACCTGCAGGGGAAAGATGGTAACGTCTGTATATGCTGCTAATAGGATTTTCACACATTGGTAAATGCAAATCCTGCCTTAGATCTTAATGCCCAGTTGGGTCACCATGCAGGTAGAACCAAAGGAACACTACCATTTTTTAAAAAAACAATAGCATTGAAAATAACACCAATATCCTTTTATTAATAATTTCTAAGAGCATTGCTATAACTCTTGAGAAGTGGACTAATGAAGATATTTGGGAAATGCATTAACATTTTTAGCTTTCATAATTGTCATTGTATGGTGAGTGTCCTCTCTGTGAAAAAATATTTGCAGTTGTTCCTTTAAGTTCTATTGCAAAGACTATATAGCTACAGCATTGAAATAAATAGTATTGCTGGTGCAGCTAATGGGGGGGGGAGCTATATTCACAAGACGTCTACTGGGGACATTTGGAATTAAAAACTAATTTAGAATCTCTAATAACTTTAACCACTGAACATCACAATTTGGGCTAAGCATAGCAAAAATGCTTTGTTTACATTACTGTAATTGGATTATTGGCATATGTAGAGCACAGAGTGTAATCAGCTCCGTAAAGAAGCATATTGCCAAGATTCACTCTGGCCTCTACTCTGCTAAGTATAATCATGACGTCCCTAATTAGAGAAGTTGCACCTTGTGAAAATGAGACCCACACTGGGTTCATCTGCAGACAATATTTCTGGAATCTTTTGAGGCATGATTCATTCCCAATCCCTATGATATGGCACTCAATCCAAAACGCCATTGGAATTTTTGTATAACATAGTGCAGTATGCAGGATAGGAAAGGCCTGTAGGTTAATTTAAATATATTCCTAAAATCTTGGATCTGACCTACTACAAATCCATTGAAAGGACCCCAGCAAGGGCTGACAAATCTTCCTAAACTGTTGAGATTTAGAGTTACACTGGAACCGATAGGTCTATAGTCTGACACAGTGTAAGTAAGGTAGGTTGATGTCTTTACCTCACCCAATCGGAAAGCCTTTGTCTCTGCAACCCCTGTTCCCAAGGAACCGGGATTCAAAGTAATCCAATCTCAATTCATTGTTGCTTGTGTTCAGGGCTGCATGCACCATCTGACTAATGAAATCTGTTCTAGCCCCAAATTTTAGTGGGCAGCTGAAACTCACTTTATCTTACGTATCAGTGACATATCAAGAGACAAAAATCCATTAAAATAAGGATATTTTCTTTAAAAAATCTACTGCTAGTGCTTGACAAAAATCAAGGATGTGGCAGAGTATATCTAGTTGAAAAGAGGGCAAGCTTTAGTGTGACAGTTTCGTGTTTTGTGCTTTGACTGCCACCAGTGACAAGTAGATGCAGAATGCAGTGTGCAAAATGCACAGATATTAGAGAACATTGTGGGATTCAGATAACTTGTAGAATGTGGGATCCATAAGCATGGGAGTGAGTAACATTGGCCCCATCTGCATGTTAACTGAAAACAGCTTCCACCAGCCAACGTATTCAGTGATGGGGATTGCAGTCCAACATCAATGGGGCAGCCACAGTTGTTCACTCCTGCTATGTGGCTACATGCTTCACAAATTGGAATCTTGTACTCTGGAGGCTTTATGATGATTTTCATGTGTAGTGTTATTAATTATACATACACAGAGTTTGGGGGTACAATCATCTCCTGGTCCCAGGCTGCGTCTCTCTGTGCATGGGTGTCTGTGTGTGTGAGAGTGAGTGTGTGGGAGTATCTCTGAGCTGCGCCTGGGTCCCAAGGCTCTTTATTGGTAACAGTAAACAAGTACACAAGGTTGGAGAGAAGCATTGACAATAGGACAGAGGAAGACAGAGGAAGGATGGTCTTTGGTCACCTATGCATTCCATTGGTGGGGGGAGTATACACTCTTATCTAGGAGGAAATGCTGGCTAGTGAGGACTCATTGATAAGGGAGAGAGGAAGGAGCTTCAGGCTGGTCACAGACCAGATGTGCCTGATATCCTGATATCTGGGATTGTCATCTGTTTCCCTGGCCTCTTGAGCTATGCCAGATCCAAGTCAGCTTAACCACAAACTGGATTCCTTGCTTGCTCTCTGGACATGTTTGTCCAGGCCTTAGGCTGCCTCAGTGCTGCCAGGTTATTTTGGGGTTCAGAGCCTATTGGGGTATGGAATCCCCACATTCATGAAGTATACAAATTGTGCACTCATGGAATTGTGAAGAGTATCTGTGGAGTAGCACCAAGTGTGGATGAGTAGAGAGAGTGCATGAGTTGGAATTAGGGGGGGGGGTTAAGGTGAAATCCCTGCTTGGGTGTGGAAACCCATGGGGGGAGGGGCACTGGCAAAACCACTCCCTAAATATCTCACTAACCTAACACAAAAAAGTAGGGTTGCTGTAAGTTGGATATGATCTAATAGCACATAGCAAATATAACGCCTGGGGAATGTTCCACATGTTGGAAGTTCAGCAACTAAAATGCATATTCCCATGGGTAGGACTGGGCAGGGGTTGAAAGGTTGTCAAATCATCTCATACACAGGATCTATATCCACTGACTCACTTAATCATGGACTGAAAATATTAAAAATATTAAAAGACAAATATTGATAGGTGTTGTGTGTTTTTCGGGTGTTTGGCCATGTTCTGGATGTTTTTCTTCCTGATGTTTTGCCAGTCTTTGTGGCTGGCATCTTCAGAGGTCAAGGAGGTCAGGGAAACTAGGAATTCTCTCTGTGCTCTGAAATATTGTAGTATCAGAACTGGGCACCAGAGGGCACCAGAAACCATGTTTTGTAGACCATTTCCTATTGCATTAGTGTTTGCTATAATCAGCATTTTTCAGCATCTGCAGATATGAGAATCCTATTGTACTCTTCTTCTTGTCCTCTGCCTTTATACCAATATAATATTTCTTCACCCTACTAACCCAGAATTTTTGTGTGAAAAAGCCAGATCTCAAATGCCTGGGGTCTAAATGGGATGCTTGCAGAAGGTTTATGAAATGAAGGTGTTTCCTGATATTAGACCAAGGACCGCATGCGGCCCAGGAGCTAAGTGTAACTGTCCTGGTGTCAAATACATATCTTTGAATTTCTTAGATAGCTTTTTATTATTTAGTTATTTATTATATTTATACCCTGTCCATCTGGCCATATGGCCACTCCGGGCAGCTTACAACAAGAAACAACAACAATAATAAATGGCTGCATAATAAGATCATAACATAACACCAATAAAAAAAACATAACAATTGATGAACAACCATCTAGGACTCTAAGACTTTTTATCATAACAGCTACAACAACATCACTGAAATGAAGTAAACATACAAATAAAATTACGACGATGGGAGAATATTAAAATAGATAGATAGATAGATAGATAGATAGATAGATAGATAGATAGATAGATAGATAGATAGATAGATAGATGGGCAACCGGGGGTGAGGAATTAGTGGCTCAGAAAGGGCTGCCTAAACAGCCACGTTTTTAAGGATCTTTTACAAGAATCCAGGGAAGGGTCTGGTCGGATCTCGGGCGACAGCTCATTCTACAAAAGGAGGAACAATTATGAGTAAGGCTCAAGCTTTGATTTTCTCCTTGCTGGCCTCTCTCAGTGTAACTCTTCTTAAGCCCCCAGTCTGAGAATTACAGACTTGGTAGAAGCAGACATTTTGTCAAATAGCGTATTGGGCTTTAAGTATTACAATCCAGGTCCATTTCTCTGTTCACTCATTGTACAGAGCATACCTATCACCACTGCTCAATCTAACCCCCCCCCCCAGGATGTCTGATGAAAGAGGAGGACGCATACTGTGCATAATGAAGAAAGACACCTTTAGAAGAAACCTGTGTAAGAGAAATGGCGTCTATGCTCCAGAACGTACCTTCTTGGCAGACAATGTCTAGGACATTGTTCCAATGTTCTCAAGTGGACACTTGCATGGATTGGACTTGATTTTCACCCCCTGCACATGCTTAGTTCTCATCTGGGTCTGAAGTTTGCAGGAGATTGGTAATCATGGCCAACAGTTTTTCATTTTAGCACAGATGTGAAAGTAAGCCCGCTTGCCACAGGCTATGCAGAGGAAACCTTAGGCCCTGGGCAAAAATCTCAGTCAAGGCAGACCTTGTGGTCTCTACGCGATCACATCCTTTCTCTTTTGCAAAACTGAGCTATGTTTCTCCTAAGGCTTAGCTATTGGTAACGGGCTTGAACCTAACATAAGGAAGTATTTTTTGGTCTTACCCACAAAGTTTTTGAAATGTGCACTTTGATAAATGGTGCATTAAATCCACTCTTCAGTTTCATTTCCTTCAGCTTCTCCCAAACTTCATGAAGGCACATGATCTTCATCTGTGGATAATCTATCCAGCCTATTTTCCTAGTTTTGCCTTTCCGTGTCTTGGCTGTTGAATGATTATTAATCCAAAGTATCTTAAGACAGTTCAATGAACGACTTCATAATGAACTACTTCAAAATTTGATGTTGTAGAAAATTTGATGACAGGAATATTAAGCATCTGGTCTATTCACAAAGCATAGCATTAATTTTGTCTTATCCTGTTCAGCCTCAAGTTATTGAGCATAATGGGTGCTACCATCCTGGAAGGGCAAAAGTTCTGAAGCCCTTTCTCTGCTTTTCACTTTCCGAAAACAAGTCCCTCCCCTTTCCTGTTGCTGTTTGTTTGTATATTTCCCAAAGTCCAAAAAACAAAACAAAACAAAAGCAGCGCCCGTTCTTTCTTTCATTCATTAAATCCTTCAGTTTTGCTTCTTCTTAAAGAATCAATAACATGTTGCACAGAATTCACTTATTCCAGGCAGGACAACAATCCATCATCCAGATATTCTTGGCATGCATGTCCCATCAGCGCTAGGCAGCTTCATCAATAGGGAGAGGCCATGAGAATAATAGGACAGTATCTAGATGGTAGAGCTGCCTAGATGCCCTAAGCACATCCGATCTCGCTTGATTTCGGAAGCTAAGCAGGGTCGGCCCTGGTTAGTACTTGGATGGGCGACCACCAGGGAATACCAGGTGCTGTAGGCACCTGGAGTAGGAACTAGCAAGCCACTCCAGTATTGTTGCCAAGAAAACTCCATGGACATGGAGTCATGTAGACTATAACGACACAACACACACAACGCACACACATCTAGATGGTGAGAAAACCAGTATGGTATAACTGATCGAGTATTGGATCCAATGGGTACACATTCCCACGGAGCTATGAGAAACTTTATTAGGGTTGACCTGCCTTGGCGCTGATTTGATAGCACATCAGGGATGTTGACAATTTATTTATTATTTATTTATTTTTCACACTTATATACTGCACCTATTGCCCACAAAGGGGACTCAGGGCGGTTTACAACAAGAAGATAAAAACAGGTAAAATCAATTAGACAATTAAAATGGTAGTGTCCAAGAGTAAAAGGTGGGTTATTTAAAAAAAAAAAAAAAAAAGAAAAGGAAAGAGCAGACTGGATCCCTAGACGTCGCCAAAGGCGTCCCGAAAAAGAAGGGTCTTAAGATTTTTCTTAAATGACGCCAGCGAGGGAGCCTGCCGTAATTCACTGGGAAGCTTATTCCAGATGGTTGGTGCCACTACCGAGAAGGCCCGTCCGCGAGTACTCATTTTACGGGCCTCCCTCGGAGTGACAGTCCGCAGCGAAAGGGCCACCGAAGAGTGGGTGGGTCGGGGCAATTCTAGTTGTCGGGGGAGACACTCCGCCAAATAAACAGGGGCCAAGCCATGGATGGTTTTGTAAACCAAAACCAACACCTTGAACCTTATTCGGGAGGCAACGGGTAACCAGTGTAGGCAAGCCAGGATGGGGGTGGCGCGGTCATAACAGCGCGCACCAACCACCAGCCTGGCCGCCGTATTCTGGACCCGCTGCAATCGCCGGACAAGATTCAAGGGGAGCCCCATGTAGAGAGTGTTGCAATAATCCAGCCTCGAGATGACCAGTGCCTGTACCACAGTCCTCAAGGAGCCCTCATCAAGGTACGGGCGAATCTGGGCGATAAGCCTTAGATGGTAAAAGGCCGACCTGACCACGGCTGACACCTGAGATTCCAGGGTCAGGTCCGGGTCTAGGACGATGCCCAGATTCCTCACTCTTTGCGCCAGCTGGAGGGCGGACCCATCCAGACTGGGAAGAGGGCCACAGTACCCCTCCGAGGAGCCCCCGAAGAACATAACCTCGGTCTATCCAGGGTTGAGCCTGAGTCTGTGAGTCCTGGTCCAGTCCAGAACCGCAGCCCAGCAACGATCAAGGGTCCGGACGGCCTCCAATGCACAGGTGGAAAAGGAGAGATAGAGCTGCGTGTCATCAGCGTACTGATGACAGCAGACTCCATAACTCCGGATGATCTCAGCCAGCGGCTTCATATAGATGTTAAAGAGCATTGGGGAGAGTGACGACCCCTGAGGCACCCCACAAGAGAGTGTCCAGGGAGCCGACAACTCACCCCCCAAGCTCACTCGCTGGGTGCGGCCCTCAAGGAAGGACCAGAGCCAGCACAAGGCCAGACCCCCAATCCCTACCTCCGAGAGCCGCTCCAGCAGGATACCGTGGTCGACGGTATCAAAAGCCGCTGACAGGTCGAGAAGGACCAACAGGGTAGAGCAACCCCTGTCAGCCCTCCTCAACAGATCATCGTGCAGCGCGACCAGAGCTGTCTCGGTCCCATGTCCGGCCTGACCCCGGACTGGAAGGGATCCAGGACATGGTTCTCCTCCAGGAACGACTGGAGACGCAGGGCGGCAACTCGCTCAATCACCTTGCCCAAAAAGGGAACATTGGCTATGGGATGATAGTTGGACAAATCGTCCACAGCCAAGCCGGGTCTTTTAATAATGGGCTTCACCACCGTCTCCTTCAGAAGACTGGGAAAAATCCTGTCTCTGAAGGAGGCTGAGGTAATTAGTGAAGCCCATTTCGGCATGCTCCCCCCTGCGATCTTGATCAGCCAGGAAGGGCAAGGGTCGAACAGAGAAGCCGTAGGCCTGCAGTGTCCCAGGGCCCTGGAGGCCTCCACAGATGTAACAGGCCCAAACCTCAAATGGGTCCAGAGGAAGGTAACCAGGATGGTTAAAGTTCTGGAAGAAATGCCTTATGAGGAGTAGCTTAGGGAGCTGGGAATGTTTAGCTTTACAAAAAGAAGGTTGAGAAGGGATATGGTAGCTGTGTTTAATTGCTTGAAAGGATGTCCTATCAAATAGGAGACAAGCTTGTTTTCCATGACTTCAGAGATTAGGACTTGGAGCAATGGTTTAAAGTTACAGGAAAAGAGATTCCATTTAAACATTAGGAAGAAGTTCCTGATGGTTAGAGCTGTTCAGCAGTGGAATATGCTGCGACAAAGGGGGGTGGTGGAGTCTCCTTCTTTGGAGGTTTTTAAGAAGAGGCTGGATGACCATCTGTTGGGACTACTTTGATGGGGATTCCTGCATGGCAGGGCATTGGTTTGGATGGCCTTCGAGGTCTCTTCCAGCTCTATGATTCTGTGACATCACAACATCTAGATTGTGACCATCACTCTATGATTCTGTGAGATCACAACATCTAGATTGTGAACATCACCTGCCTTTTATAGTCTTCCCTCGATTGTTTTGTTTTAAAATCAAAGTAGCCTGGTGAACTGAGGTACCATTCTATCACTGTTCAGAATGGCTTCGAATTAGCCCCTTGGTTTCTGACAACAGCCAGAGATTTCTGGATGCTGATATTGAACTGTGACAATGTCTTCTAAGCAATCTCTTCTAAGCTATGTAAGAAAAAATATTAATAAATGGGGTGGATGAAATTCCTAAGCAGGACTGTTATTAAAAGACTCCATTGCTCCTTGGTAACACATGTGATCACCTAGAATCGATGCCTCTGAGCTGTGGTGCTGGAGCAGACTCCTGAGAGTCCCCTGGACTACAAGGAGATCAAACCTATCTATCCTGGAAGAAATCAACCCTGAATGTTCACTGGAAGGGCAGAATTTGAAGCTGAGGCTCCAATACTTTGACCACCTCATGAGGAGAAAGGACTCCTTGGAGAAGTCCCTGATGTTGTGAAAGACTGAAGGTAAAAGGAGAAGGGGACGACTGAAAATGAGATGGTTGGACGGTGTCATTGATGCATCCAACATGGACTTGGCCAGTCTCTGGGAGACAGCGGAAGACAGGAGGGCCTGGTGTGATGTGGTCACAAAGAGTCAGACATGACTGAACAATGACTGAAAAACAACAAACGGCATGTGATGTCACATGTACAGCCTTTGGCTTCTTCAGGTAGGACCGGGAAAGAATCCATCCCAAAACCTTAGAAAGCCACTGAGAATCAGTATTTTACATTATTAGACCAGATGGAGCGATGGCCAGCCCAAGGAAAAGGGAGGCATTCTGGTTTCTAAAACATGAGTGGTGGGAGATTCTGTGCTAAATCATTCATATGTGAGGGAAGAGACATAAAGAATGCCTTGTAATTTTTGTTTCCTTTTTGTTGTTATATCCTGTTTTGATTTGATGCTGATTTGACAAAGAACTGCCAAACCCCACAAAATTCTTTCAGGCAAGAGAGAGAGCAGATGCATTATGCTTCCCCCTCCTCCCTCCAGCAAGTCCTCTGAAATTTCATGAGCAAAATTCATATATTTCCCTTTTTAAAACAAACATATCCCCATCCTGTAAAGTCCACAAACCAAAGTAGCCAGTCAACAGCCCACACAATCTGCATCATTTTAATTTATTTTGCTTATTTCACCCACACACAAAAATTGTTCTCATGCTCAGTCTTTTCTCTTGATGAAGGCATTATAAAATACCTTGATATATCATGGGATGAGGGGAACAGATTTCAGTGTAAAGTTTTTTTATGACACCTTTATCACCCCTTACTGATAGACTTCCTCCTTTTGATTCTTCTCCAAGGAAGGGGTTTGTGTGTGTGCTAATCCCTCCATTGTTATTACTCTTTTCAAATCTACCAAAGTATATTGTCTAAAGGCCAGAACAGTATATAATTAGTATTTTTCAGTGGTCTGAATAGTATAACCAGCCAGATGTAGTGGAGTCAGGAACGGTATTTATGAATGAATGCACATTATATTGACAGAATGATGAATTAATATGCATGCTTCTGGTCCAGTCTGTTAGGGGAAGTGTTCTGGAGTCTGGTCAGTCCTAAGCGTTATGATTGGTTTATGATCATCTCAGGTGCAAATTATGTCCATCATTCATTAAGCAGATAACAAAAAGTGTGTGGATAGGATCTACAACATGTTATTCAGCATTCTGATAATAAACACATATTTAGTATTTATATTTAGTTAGGCAGAGGTTTTTTGTTTATTCCTTACTAATCAGCCCCCCTAAACAAGATTGTAGGATGGGCTGCCATGAGTAAAATAACTTTGGACAAAGTCTAAAACAGCACAAACATTTCAGAAAAATAACTGAGTCACAAAAGAAAACTAGCAGTTACCAGACTGCTGGTTTGGAAACCAAGCCACGATCACACTAAAATATTTTGATGCAGAGCCAGGTTTTACTCTATGCTGGTCTTCAGATAAGGAAATGGTTGGTGCCTGTCAACCATTCAAGTGTTTGGATTTGGAGTTTTGGCAAACTTTCAGTTTACTGCTTGTGGTGTATTTGATTAGGAAGGAGATTTCTGGGCAGGAGTGACTGTCATGTTATCTAGCATTAATCATTTGTTCCCTCTTGCCTCTGAATTCAAAGAGAGCCAACCACACCTTTCATCTGAGTGATCCTTTCCATTTCTTTGGTCTATTTGAAGTCAGGTGGTTTTGTTTGCTGTTGATCTGTTCACAACTGCAAGCAATTAAATGTATATTTTCTTTCTCTTACAAATACCTCAGAGTGAGTTACACAGACTTTAAGTGCCCGTTAGTGAGAAAGGGGTGGATAATCTGGAGATTTTGAAGCTATTTCCCTCTGTGTGTCTCTGTACTACTTCTGTATCACAAAAGGAATTGTAATCAGAAATTCAAAACTCAGTAACAGATCTTTTCATAAGTAATACATTTCAACAGATTTGCCCCATAAGCGATTATGTTAAGCAAATTTCTCCTATCTCCGGAACTTTTTATGTTGTACAAATTTTATGTTATACAAACCATGTGTTATACAAGGGTCCACTGTATTTGAAAGAGGCAAAATAGAAATAGCTGTGAATGTAAAAGAAAACTCAAGTGTTACAATGGAATATAACAATATATATGGCAAATGATTTCCATTCAGAAACAGCACACATGCACCCCCAAATCTCTACCCTTGTGTTGAAGTCTACCAAGTCTACCTTTGGGTCAGACGCTACCAAGTATATTTCCTAATGTCACCCTGGCTAATCACGTCATTAAATGTCCTTACTTTTCATAGGCTTACCTTCAGCCCAAAAAATATGAGTGTAAGCAGTTTTGAGATTGCAATGTAAACATTTGCCTTGATTACAACATACCAACTGGTGAAACTAATCAGAGTTCAGCTTAAGGTTATGCTGTGTTTCATGCTAGCTCCCAGACATCCAACCTCCCTCTCCCAGATGCAAAGTAATTCTCTCAGGTTCTAGCTCATTCTCAAAATATGATCTCTCTCCTTAAGATACGATTTAACTCTCTATCTTGTTCTCTTCAGCTCTTCTAATTCCTGCAGCTCTTCTGGATTGGCTCTCCTGCATTCTTCTAGCTAATTACCTCACTGTTGCTAAGTAGAACAGGTGTGGAGTCTGTTTACCCACCCACCCACAAACCTCTAATTAATATATTTGTAAATATTTATACATCACTTAGAATTTAAGATTACACAGAAATTAAAAGCACAGATAAAACTTCCAATAAAAACATATGAACTAGAGATGGGCACGGAACGAACATTTTTTTCATTTCCGTTACCATTTGTCATTTCCGTTACGTAACGAAACGACAAACGAAAATTGTGATGAAAATGCAACGAAACGAACAGAACCACGAAAATTGTGGTTGTTACGTTTCATTTCTGTTAATGGTGACGCGCAATGAAATGAGCTGTTTTAAATGTTAAAAAACGCCCTGGACATCCGTAAAAACACAGTGATAATTATTTATATTGTCTGATAATACCTACCAGGTGTCAAGCCCCGCACACAGAGCATACACACAAACCAGGTTCAGTTCTTTGCCAAAATCTTTAGTGGAAAGCCTGGCAAGTTCAAGTCCTTTGCTAACAATCAAGTGCCAGATAAATAACAGAATCCAACTCCCAGCAATTAACAGTCCAAGTCAAAACCAGAATATCTCACAGAAACCAGATTGCAAACCCAAGGGAACAGATTAAGCCGTTGCCCAGGAAGCCAGTCCAAAATCAGGAAACAGAGCCAAAGTCACAAACAGGAATGTGGTTGCAAGTTCAAATGACACTTTGCTCCCACAGAGAGCTCCAGGTGAGCTTACCAGCTTTTTCCCAAAACAGGGAACACACCCTTACTCCTAGAAAGGCTCCTGCTAGTACTCAGGGCTTGCTGCCCTGATTCCCCGTCTAGCATCAAAGACCCTTTCCCTAGCCCTCCTGGTAGCACGTTTTTGCAGAATCCTGCTCATGGCCCTTCTAGGGGGAGAAGATATGTTTTCAGCTGAGTGATCAGACCCAGCTGACTGCTGATTAGAGCTGCAAGGCTCCTCCAGCAGTTCTTCACCATTTAACCCCTCAGAATCAGGTTCTGTGACAGACAGGGTCCTGGCACTATCCCCCTCCCCATGGTCCCCCTCTGCCGATGGGCCAGGCCTATCAGGGTAACTGTCATGGAATTGTTGAACCAACTCAGGAGCATGCAAGTTGGACGCAGGTTCCCATGACCGAGCAGGTTCCTCTGCATTTCTCAAGCAGAGGAAAGGTAGGGAACTGATCATTCATTGTGCCTGTGCCTGTTCTGTGCATTCTGTGTTGCACGCGCGGTGGGGGGGGTGTTGACTTTTTTTGCTTTTTTTCTGACCTTCGGAATGGATTCGCTAGTTTCCAATAGAGATGGGCACGGAACGAACATTTTTTCGTTTCCGTTACCATTTGTCATTTCCGTTACGTAACGACAAACGAAAATTGTGATGAAAATGAAACGAAACGAACAGAACCGCGAGAATTATCGTCGTTACGTTTCGTTTCCGTTAACAGTGACGTGCAATGAAATGAGCTGTTTTAAATGTTAAAAAACGCCCTGGACATCCGTAAAAATGCAGCAATAATTATTTATATTGTCCTTAAAACGTTTGTTTTTGTCTTCTCCCATTGCGATGTATTTTTCTTTCCCCTTTAAAATGGATGTCGCCACCAGCCACAAAATGGAGGCAAGCCATGTGATCTGGGATCATGTTCAACCAATAGCATGTCCAGGTTGCAGACTGGGCGGGCAGGTCTGGCAGCCACAGAGGGCATAAAAAGCTCTGGCAGCCCCCGTCCTCCTTGCAGTCTCTGGTGGGAGTTAGGGTGGGATTGCTGTCTCTGCGACTCTAGCTTCAGTCCTGCAGCCTCCCTGTGTGTGTGCATGCTGAGTACCTCTCGGTGAGTACCCCCCCCTGCCCCGCAGTGCAGTCACTCTGCGGCTGCCTTGCACCCTGGGCAACGCCTGCCGCTGCCTTTGCAGCCTCCCTGCATACCTAGTCTATACTGTGTCTCTGCCAGCATCCATTTTTTTAGTGTTTTCCCTCTGGCCTGGGGCGTTGGGGGATGCCTGCACACGGAAATGCTTTAAAAATCGCGCAAAAAGCGGGTAGACACAACAAACGAAAAAACGAAAAACGGTAATGAAATTTTTCAAAAAAATTCCCAACAAACGGAAATGAACTGAAACAGACCTCTCAACGAAAAACAAAAAACTGAAACACCATTTTTCTGTTTCGAGCCCATCTCTAATATGAACTATACCAGGGGTGTTCAACTTTGAACAGGCCAAGGACTACTTTTTTGGGCCAAAGTGCCTGAGGGCTACTACACTAAAACCTCTACTTACAAATTTTATCTGTTCCGAGCACATGCTCGTAAGTATAAACTTTTGTAAGTAGAGCAGCGGTTTTCCATAGGAATGCATTGAAAACCAATTAATATGTTCTGGAGGGAACAGATTTCAATATGCCCTGGCTCTTGAACTGCCCCGCTCGGCTGAGAGAGTGGGCTGTCAGACCCAGAACTTTGCTGCGGCAGTGGTGGTCCTTGGGATGGGGGAGGCAGGGGTGGAGAAATTGTCCCTTCATTTTTTTTATTGATGGCCAGCAGGCTACTTTTGAACCCTTTGTGGGCTACCAGTAGCCTGCGGTCTACCTGTTGGGCAGGCCTGAACTATACAATGACAGCACTAGTAGGTGAACATGGGCTTAATTCATAAGCTTGATTGTTGAGGCATGCATCTTCTTAGTCATCCAGTTATGGGAGAAATAACAAATCTGATTTGCAGGGGCTACCTGTTTCCCATAAGTTATGGTTTGAACCAAGTTGATGTCTTGTGTGCACAAATGGGGAGAAGGAATGGGTGCCTTTAAGACCTACATCCTTTTGATTTGAGACTAGATGAAGTCTTAGTGTTGAAACCCATAAAGCTTGGCTTCATATGTAGATTGAATGTTTTTGAAATGACATTTGGAAACCTCCTTCTTTTTATTTGTTTGGCTCCCAGGCATAGGAAACAGGGTATACTGACCTTAGCTGAATACTTATTTCTGTCTTTGGAGAAACTGTAAATTGTGTTGTTGCCACAAAGGTGAATTTATCAGCTGAACGGCAATATAAAGAGAAACACGGAACAGTGCTGATCTGTAATAGTGTCCAAAAAAGAGAACAAAACATGACAACCCCCCCCCCAAGTAAACAACGAACATATTTATTTGGGGTTGGAGTGTGGACCTATTTAGAAAGAAAAGAAAAAAACAAAGATGTATAAAATTATTCAAGGGGCAGTCTCAACCCAGTACCCATTCTGACATGTTTTCCAAAACCACTGAGAACCGTTAGGGGTTTAATGTCACTTACCAAATGCAAGGAGTCTGAGAATACATTTTGCTTATATTATATCTGTTTATTTTCCTATGCCTCTTTAAAAAAAATAAAAACAGGGAAAAAATCTTTGGGACATGTCACATCCCATAAGGAACTGCATTTAATTTTCAGGAATTCTAACATAGTGTGCAAGTATTTTTATTTTATTTGTTTGGCTGGAGAGGTGATTGGGGAAGGGTAAATGGGAAAGCAGAGGGGGGCAGTGCGCATAAGAGAGTGGAAATTGAAATTGGTAGGGTATAATGCTGCTTCACTATAAGCCATGTTACCTGAATGCGGCATTCTGCTGTGTCAGCAGTTTTTAGCAGCTTTAACTTTACCAGTGCCCTTGATGAGGTGCAGAGTTGTCGGTATTCTCATAAAAATTTCCTCAGCAATCGCTTCTTCTGTTCTCTTTATTTCCTTAAGTGAACATCTGTCTAATTGTTCACCTCCATTGCTTTAGTGCTTTCCTCATGCTTTCTCTGTTTCCAGACAATAAACTTTATTTTCTTCATAAGAATTCAGTCTACGCAAGGGTATTAGGCAGCTTGTTTGCACCTTTTAATTTTTGGAATTCTACCAGGAAGACTTTTGTGTGTGTGTGCAGGAGCTCCAGTGGGTTCATCAGTGAATCATGCCACACAGCACAGCACTGGGTTCAGGCTTGCTTTGGGTTCAAACAACAACAACAACAACAACAACAACAACAACAACAACAACAACAACAACAAGACAACAACCTTCTGTTTTTAAATTTCTCTCTGGAAAATATTTCTGATTTATTCAGTGTTCCTTTCCCTTTCCCTGAATTTTGCAAATGTGGATGTGGGGTATAACAGCCCTAAAGGAATTCTATAATTGTAGGATGGAACAAAAGATGTAGTTAATGTAGGGGAGTGGAAGAGTAGCGGGATTGATTTACTGCCATGAGCTGGTATTGGCTGCTGGCAAAGGCAATGAGTTCCAACGCAAGGAGTGAACAGTTCAAGTCCTGTTCGTGCTGCGAATTCAGTATGTGGCCTTAGATGGGCTACTTTTTCCTGCGATATGCTTTGATCGCAGCTTACCTCACTGTAGGCATTGCAAGTGAATAAGAAACCTTAATGCAAATGTGCTAAAAATGTGTTCTTCCTCAAATGAAATATGCAATCATTAGTGACATGGAGGAAGCCGACACCTCTTGACTGTCTCACAAACAGTGGCTTATTTGCAGAATTGTAAAATCATAGAATGGTAGAGCAGGAAGGGACCCCTGAATCAGGACAATGCCTCTCCAAAGCATGAAATTGAGAGATATAATATCCCTGGCAAATCTAACCCCTGTTTAAAAAACCTCAAATGAAGGTAGGGAGGTTGGCATGTCTAGGGATCCAAATCCTGAGTCTGAGTCCGAGTCTTGGCACATGAGTCCCAAGTCCAAGGTGCTGCCCAGCGGATAGATCGGCACATGCACAGAGACGGAAACTACCAAGTCCAGCCCGAGTCAAGTCACTGGTACAAATTAAGTAAGACTCGACAGTGACTCACAAGTCCTCCGCCCACCAAAGTAGTCCCTTCCACTGTCCAATAGCCTTTACCATCAAGGAAAAATCTTCCTCATTTAGGAAAAAAAAATAAGCAGTCAAAATAGCTGACTGGGCGCCAACATCTGGGTCCCAGTTAGGAACCTATGTTATTTCTCCCTCCCCTAACCATGGATGTGTCATTTGACATTCATGTCTTCTTTTGGAGGGCATACTCTAAGGAAATGTGCATTTAGGAAGGCCAAGGGAGATATCATGGCAAGAAATATTATTTTATTTATTTATTGCACTTTTATACCGCCTATTTCCCAATGGGACTCTAGGCGGTTTACAATAAAAAAATGATAAAACAATAAAACAATAAAGCATCTATAAAACTATCAATGAAGGGGCAGCAAAAATAGCAGGCCAGGGGGAAACCCCTCAACATGCAGTGGCAGGCAGTAAGGGGGGGGGGGAATTAACCAGAAATAAGGTCACCATAGGCCTCCCTATACAGCATTGCTTTTAAAGCCTTTTTAAAGGCCGGCAGGGACGATGCAAGGCGCAGCTTGCTGGGTAGGTTGTTCCATAATGAGGGGCCGACAACCAAGAAGGCGCGGTGATGCGTCAGCAACTTCCACGCCTCCCTCGACGTGGCCACCCTAAGTGAGCACACCCGCGACATCCGCGTGGGTCTGGCCTCTGTTGATCGCTGGGAGATACGCTCCGACAGGTATTCAGGGCCCAGGCCGTGGAGGGTTTGATGTATTGTCTTCTGTTTAATCTCTGAACAATACTGTATAGTCAGTGCATGTTGTATGCAGAGGGGTTGGATAGCTCCATCTGTCAGGTATATGGATTCATACCCAGTGTTTGGGAGTTCACTTCCCTGGGAAGGGAGCCAGACTATATAATCTTGGAAAAGAGCACCCCCAATAGATAGATAGATAGATAGATAGATAGATAGATAGATAGATAGATAGATAGATAGATAGATGATATGTATCTATATCTATAGATAGATAGATAGATAGATGATATGTATATATATCTATATATCTATATCTATATCTATATCTATATCTATCTATCTATATCTATCTATAGATATAGATATAGATATAGATAGATATAGATAGATAGATAGATATAGATAGATATAGATATATAGATATAGATAGATAGATATAGATATAGATATAGATATAGATATAGATATAGATATAGATATAGATATAGATATAGATATAGATAGATATAAACCACATTCACTTACATTATACCTAGAAAAACCTGCAAAGAGTCATCATATGTAACAATCAACTTGATGGCAAAGCATCCTCACTGTCCTCCTCATCATCATTCAACAAAATGAAATAAACATGAAAACTGAAGTATTGTGGCATATTAGAGGTTAATGTATGCAATTTGGTTGGAATTTGGTGGATTGCAGTTCACCACCTCATGCCCACAGAGCTTAACCAAGCTTAACCATACGTTGTGGGGTGAAGCAGGTTGCATACAAAGAAAATGAAGTTTAAAAGTGGCAATTAACACAAGTGGCCACCTTTGAGAGCATTAAGTACATAAACATTATTATTCCTCTACATGTTGCTTTGCATAAAACATAGCAGAACCTTACTGTTGGTTTGCAATTGCATTGGTGAAATTATACTGTCTTAGTTAAAAAGTGCTGCTCTAATAAGAACATAAGAACAGCTTTTCTGGAACAGGCCACAGCCCATCCAGTCCAACATTCTGTCTCACATAGTGGCTCACCATTTGCTTTAGGGTATTTCCAACCAGATGTCTTCTCCTGCTTACGATTCCCTGCAAATGGCATTGAGAGATATCCTGCCTATCTCTCCAACCCAGAGGTTGTCCTTAGGCATCCATAAGGATAGCCATTGATACCCATGTTCGCCATGAACTTGTCCAAGCCTTTCTTTAAGCTGTCAAGGCTGACAGCTGTCACCACTTCTTATGGCAGGGAATTCCACAGACCAGACCAGTGATCCTCTGGGTGAAAAAGTACTTTCTCTTATTTGTTTGAGAGCTAGCACCCAAAAGTTCCTGGTTGTATGAGTGGTGTCTGGTGACCAGGAACTTTATCAGTACCGTTATCAAAGTTTTAATTCTCATTCACTAAGCACTCGTCTGTCAGTCAGCCCATTCATTCTATCACACAATTAACACACATGCATACTTACAACTATCTATAAACAAAACAGAAATGAACAAGACTGAATTCATCTTACACACACTCACGCTTCCTATTTCCCCTAAATTTCTATTGTACAAATTAAAAAAATATCTCACAGTCGTCACTTTTGTTGTTGTTGAATAGGGTGTGTCTGATGAATCAGGGTATACTCTTGTTGTCAAGGTGGAGAAAGGGTGCAAGTATTTGTTAACATAAGAACATAAGAACATACAAAGAGCCATGCTGGATCAGGCCAAAGGCCCATCTAGTCCAGCTTCCTGTATGTCACAGTGGCCCCACCAGATGTGTCTGGGAGCGCACGAGATTAGATATCTGTCTCATGATACCACTCCCCTGCATCTGGTCCTTGAAGTACCCTGGTTTTAAGCCTGGAGATGACACATCTCCATCATGGTTTGTAACCTGCAATGGACTTTTCCTCCAGGAATCTGTTGAATCCTCTTTTGAAGGCATCCAGGCCAGATGCCATCACCACATCCTGTGGCAGGGAGTTCCACAGACTAACAACGCACTGGGGGAAAAATATTTTCTTTTGTTATATTCTTATTTATTTATGTTGTGTACTGGTTTCTTGGATTTCTGTACCACCCATCTGGCGATGAGGCCACTTTGGGCAGTTTACAGCATTCTTACTCTGAAGGGAGTGATCTCCACCATCTGGAAGCCCCAAGAAGAAAAGCCACCATGTGTGGGCTTCCCTAAATGTCAATCACCTTAGAACTGCAGAGCTGGTTAAGGGACCCTATGGATCATTGAGTCCCTCTTTCAAGGAGGCCTACTGGGGAATCGGAACACCCAATGTCTGGCTTTGGTCTCTGGTATTCGCTAGTGGCCCGTTCTTGTATTGTGTGTGTGCATGTGTTGTGTCGTTACAGTCGTGACCGACTTTTTGTGACCCCATGTCCATGGAGTTTTCTTGGCAGGAAGATTGGAGTGGCTTGCCAGTTCCTACTCTAGGCGCCTACAGCACCTGGTATTCCCTGGTGGTCTCCCATCCAAGTACTAACCAGGGCCGACCTTGCTTAGCTTCCGAAAACCAGGCAAGATCGGATGTGCTTAGGGCATCTAGGCAGCAGCTTCTTGTATTGTATCTGAACATATTTCCCTATTTTTCTTTTATCATACCATATACAGTGGTACCTTGTATAAAGGAATTAATTCGTTCCAAATGAAGTTATGTTAAACAAATTTTCCTTTATACAAATTGTGATTTCCCATAGGAATGCATTGAAAATGGCTCAATCCGTTCAAATGCAGAGAAATACAGATATAATTTTGGGGAACAGAAATGCAAACAGGCAAAAAAAAAAAAAAAAAAAACACACACCACACACCGATTTTGAGCAGAGTGCAGCAGCACAAAGGTTAATTCTTCCTCTCTCTCTCTCTCTCTCTCTCTCTCTCTCTCTCTCTCTCTCTCTCTCTCTCTCACACTCTCTCACACACACACACACACACACACACACACACACCTGTGCCTGGCCTGAGGGAGGCCAGCAAGGGGCAGGAACGCGCGCACACACACATATACACACCCACACCTGTGTCTGGCCTGAGGGAGGCCAGCAAGGGGCAAGCAGAGCCTCCAGCTCATGAATGAGGGGCTGGGAGAGGGACAAAGGAGGAAGGGACGGCAGAGGCGCTTCTTCTGCTGCTGCTGCTCAAAGGAAAGCGAACCCACCTACGGGACTAAGCATGATGTAGTGGCACAAACAGCCCGAGTGTGGCCAGCAACAACAGCAGCAGCCAGAGGCACAGGCTCCGCAAACGGGCCAACTGCGCTGCCCACCCAGGGTGTGTGCCACCACCTCCTCCACTGCCGCCAGCTCCGGCACCGCTGATCCACAGCACCATTGGGTAGCCTCGGCTCTCTTGTGCTGCACGGCTCAGGCTCTCCGGGCGCAGTTGCTGGGCACATGGGTGGTGTGGGAGGGGATGATGTGCAGTTGTGGGGAGGGGAAAGAGAAAGAGGGATGGAAAGGGGGAAGACAAAGAGAGAGGGAAAGGGGGAAGGAAAACAGACGAGTGGGCATCCCTGAGGAAACTGCTGTGGGTGCCCAGCCGGGCGGAGCGGGCTGGCCTGGGTCTCCTCCCTCCTCCTCCTCCTCCTCCTCCTCCTCCATTGCCAGAGTGCATCTTCAATAAAGAGCCTCAGTGACTGCCTGCACCCATGTTGGAGAGGGAGGGGAAGTGGTGATGGATTTTTTCCCATTGTACGGATTTTCTGTTATACAAGCCATACGTTATACGAGGGTCCACTGTATAGCATTCACTATTCTTCCCGTGGTTTTAGCGCTGGTGGTGCGGGGAGCTTGAAACAATCCATCAGGGATATGGGTGCCCTACTGTATTTTAAGCACACCAAATTTGCAATAACCACCGAACAACATTAGGATGAATTGTACTAACCTGGCCTACTATATCTATGCCAAGTGCATCCCCAACCAGTTGCAGGGGTAGCTGATAGTTCCTACAGCTGATAAGTTCAACAGTGCTTGGCACCATGAGAGAGGAAACAGTTTGGGATTTCGTGCACCACAGAGTATACGTATGGGGAACAAACTGTATGTTGGTATTAAGAAATAAGACATCCTAAGGAAACCAAGTAGCTGCCTAGATGCCCTAAGCACATCCACTCTTGCCTGATTTCCGAAGCTAAGCAAGGTCACCCCTGGTTGTCAAGCCCCGCACACAGAGCACACACACAAACAGGGTTCAGTTCTTTGCCAAGATCTTTAGTGGAAAGCCAGGCAAGTTCAAGTCCTTTGCTAACAATCAATGCCAGATAAATAACAGAATCCAACTCCCAGCAATTACCAGTCCAAGTCAAAACCAGAATATCTCACAGAAATCAGATACCAAACCCAAGGGAACAGATCAAGCTGTTATCCAGGAAACCAGTCCAAAGTCAGGAAACAGAGCCAAGGTCAGAAACAGACAGGAACGTGGTTGCAAGTTCAAATGACGTGTTGCTCCCACTGAGAGCTCAAGGTGAGCTTGCCAGCTTTATCCCAAAACAGGGAACACACCCTTACTTCTGGAAAGGTTTCTGCTAGTACTCAGGGCTTGCCGACCTGATTCTCCGCCTAGCATCAAATACTCTTTACCTAGCTCTTCTGGTAGCATGTCCTTGCAGAATCCTGCTCATGGCCCTTCTAGGAGGTGAAGATATGTTTTCAGCTGAGTCATCAGACCCAGCTGCTTGCTCATTTGAGCTGCAAGGCTCCTCCAGCAGCTCTTCACAATTTAACCCCTCAGAGTCAGGTTCTGTGGCAGGCAGGGTCCTGGCACTGGTTAGTACTTGGATGGGAGACCACCAGGGAATACCAGGTGCGGTTGGTGCCTGGAGTAGGAACTGTCAAACCACTCCAGTATTCCTGCCAAGAAAACCCCATGGACATGGGGTCACAAAGAGTCAGTCACGACTGTAGCAAAACAACACACAAACACAAGGAAACCAAGGGCGCTTTTACACGACCCCTAAGATCTTCTGGCAACTTAAATTTGGACCAGAGATATTGGGGGTTTGCTCCTCTTGCTGTGTTCCCACCCCTCCGCACTCCCTTGCTCCTGTCTGCGTGAGGTGAGGGAGAAAAAAAGGGAGAAAAGAATGCAGGGTCACCTCCGCTCTGCCCTCCAGAGCTGCTCCGGGAAGCATTCCAGTCTCTTAAAGGGGTGGGGGGCAAAAAAACACAAAAAACCAGAAGGTAAGGAGAGCCCAGCACTCACTGCTTTGCAATCTGCATCAGAAATTTTTCACCTTCGGAGACCAGGTACTTGGAAAATGCGCTGGGATGCACTTAGGTGGGCGTGGTCTTACTTAATTTTTTTAAAAGTCTGGAGCTGGTGGGAAAACAATTTTAAGCTCCGCATCTGAGAGCCCTTTGCCTCGGATTTTAGGGGTCGTGTAAAAGCGCCCCAACTAGAGTTTTGTGTGAATGAGCTGATCTCACCACACTTCCTTGTTTTCTACCACATACTGTACCTACTACAAAGGATAACCAGACCCCCTCAATATTTTTTGGGTTTGGATGAAATTACTGGCCTTGTTTAATACAAGACCAGAGGGCACACTCCAGACTCCTCTTTGCGTATGGTTCAGAGGAGAAAAGCACGGCCACTGATTGTGTTTTCTGTGCTCTTCCTTGATGTTGCTTGAACTTTAGCCAACCTGATGGAAGCCATTGTGAAAGGCTTTTATTTCCTTATCTAAAAAGGAAGAGGCATCTTTATTCTGTGGGGGATTTTTTTTTATCAGAAATCGTATTGCACCGATGGCAATGTAGAGCTTCTCATCTTCTGAAATGGGCCTGGAGTTTGTATAGTGCCGTTTTTAATCGTGCAAAGCCTCATGTTTAGCATTGTGTTGTGTGTGTACCTTACCTGGCCTGGAAACATAATGGTCAGATATTGATGGGCCAACTGAGTATTACAGAATATTTATTACATATGATATAACATACAGTTTTTAAAGCAATGCTGTTTTGCCATCTAAACCTAGCTTCCGGCAGGGCAGCCTGCCCAGAACATCCCCGATCTTACAGTTATTACTTTGTGTCATATATAATCTTGTCCCCCCCCATCCTTTGCAACAAATAACTCTCCGGGCCTCCTTGAAGGTGCGGGGGGGGGGGAGATTGTGGTTACTGTATAATAAACGTAAACCACTTGTCATGACTGCAGCTGACATTTATCAGCCTATTTGTGGGTTCTCTTTCTCTCTGTGTGTATAATACAGAGCATAATTTGTCACTTTGTAAATACATTCCAGCCTAAATCCCTGCCAGCATCTGTTAGAGTTGGAAGGATTAATGCGCAGTGCAGCGTATGGTTGCGCTTTCAGCCAACAAACAGCGCTTATGATCATGAATCTTGGGAGAAAGAGGTGGGGGCCTTTTCATATTTTGTTAACCATTTCCCTCTTCTTATCAATACTCGTCAGCTGCTCAAGTGATATATTCACTGTTTCTAGATAGTCTATGTCTGTTGCAAGATTTGGGTCCCTGATACACATGGCCGTACATTTTATATCTTAGCAAATACCCACAAGAGCAGCATTCATGCATTCACGCAGCCCAAGTGGTAAAGAAGCTATACTAATGTTTATTAAACTATTATTATACTGAAGCTACATTTATTCTGAATCCGTTAAAAAGCTGGTTCTCAACCTCTGGGTCCCCAGATGTTCCTGGAATGCATCTCCTTGAAGCCTCCACCACTCACTGTGCTGGAAAGGGTTTCTGGGAGTTGCAGTCCAGGAACATCTGGGGACCCACAGGTTAAGAACCACTGTGTTAAAGGATGTGTCTGATGGTGACTGAGCAGCCATTGTCACACATCTGCTGTCCACTTCTGTAACCAGAATGTATGAATTGCCTATCAAATGTAGCTTTCAGAGCTGTGTTAACCTGTGCAAGCATTTCAGCAAGAAACACAAAACAAAAACAAAGATGTTGTGCAGCTTTAAAGACTAGCTGCTATATTTTATTGTAAGCTTTCATGGAACATGGCCCCTTTCAGATATATGAGGGAGACTACATGGTGAAACATTCAGGAAGAGACAGTGGTGTTTGGCTGCATTTCAGACCTAGGAGTGATTTATGACTCCTGCTTGCGATTCAAATCTTTTGACGCTTTAAGGTCTGTGAAGAGCAACAATGATTAAACAAAACAACAGAACAACTTGTGACAATGTAAAGAATGTCAGACATTATCTTTGAGCCTTGTTGTGAAAAGATGGTTCTTTTTGTTGTGGAGTAAAATAACAATAGATTACAGCATAATTATAATAATAATCAATGACTTGAGGAGCCTTGGCTGATATATAATCAATTGATATGGGTGCCCAGCCTGTGCATATGTTTTATCCCAGGTGTTTCCCTCTGGATTCTTGTTCTGTAGTTTTTCTTCTCCAGAATAGTAACTTTCATATCTTGTGAAGAGCCTTCTGGTAGATTTCTGTGTATTGTGATGTCGGATTTATGTCCATTAATTCTTTTGGCTAGAGATTGCCCTGTTTGCCCTATGTAGTGTGCACAGAGCAACTGTGTTGGTAAAAGATAGCATAGATCAGTGTTGGTGAACCTATGGCACGGGTGCCAAAGGTGGCACTCGGAGCCCTTTCTGTGGGCACCCGACATCACCCCTTCCTAGCCACCAGTATACAGGTTAAATTGCTGTATTGGCACTTTGCAACAAAATTTGTGGATTTTGAATTGCAGTTTGGGCACTCGGTCTCTAAAAGGTTCGCCATCACTGGCATAGATCATATTAGCTGAGTAAAGGTGACTTTGATGTTGTGTGTGACATTGTTGGATCTTGTGATAGTGTTGCCAGACACCATTACTCTTATAGTGTAGCTAAGGCCTCTATTCATGTGTTGCTATTACCTATTTTAAAAATATATTTGTTCTTTAGTAAAAGTATGGGGAGATAGAGGATTCATTTACTGCTTTAATTGTTTTGGGGAGGGGATGTTTGTAGATATGTATATCCATATAGTTGGTAATTTTAATGGAGCCGATATCACAATAATGATTAAAACAGCAATAAACTGGAAGCTATGGATCATTAGATATATATTTATTCTTTGAAATGTTGTGTGCCTAGAGATTTGGAATGGTAAAGAATAGATTCCCCTCCTCTCCTTTTCATTTTATGAGCTTAATTTAAGCACAACTAAAATGTTAGCAAAACACTTCCAATTTTCTTAGGAGTACTAGAGGTTCTACTCTACAGTACCTGCTTGTGATCCTGACTGAATCCCCACCCCCCCAAAAAAAATCTTGTGCAGTATTGCAGTAACAAGCTTTAGCATTTTTTGCAATTCCTGACTTCATTCCAAAACATTTGAGCTTGGGTGTAACATTCATGCATAGTTGTTTGCTTAGTGCTGCTTCCATTTACTGAAGAAAGTCTATCTTTGTCAAGGATTGAACAGTAAAAGAATGTCCATGCAGATATGCCCTTGGCAGTACATTTCTGTCTTAAGAGATAGGTGGGGTGGGGTGAGAGGGGGCGTTTGCACATGACTGACCTTACTGGGCAGCTGAACTTATTATAGCTCAAAAGATTTTCAGAATAACATTTGTGATGGGTGCCATTTTTTATCACCCATTTATTTTCACCTGTCTATTAAAGAGGATGGTGTATGTGTATGCATGCATATATACTACTTAAAAATGAGAGAATGTTATGACATTATAACCCTATAAAAATGATAGATAGGGACATAACACCACTGTGCAAAGTTGTTTCATCGTGGGGACTGGAAGTTTCTTCTTCCCGTCTTATTTTCTCAAATTAAAATTGCTATTATACAAGTATGAATGCTGCTCTACTTACATTTTCTTGTAAAGGAGAGCTGTTACCAGGGTAAGTGCAGATTTTAAAGATCTGTTCACAATAAGTTCAGTTCTAGTTAAATCTGTGATGCCTAGAAGGCTGTCCCCATTATTTAAGGAGAGAGGGAGCATGCACAACGCATTATACTCAGGCTAGTATCCTACTCAGTATTTCCGCATGCAGAAATGTGGCAGTCAGACAAGGTATCACCCCTTTAGAGCATCTTAGCAGCTTGTGCAGATGGAGTTTTGTGCATGCATAATTGTTGAACAGGATGTTGGCCCCAGAGCAAAGTAACCTTCTTCCTTTAAATGAACTTTTGCTGTTAGTTGGGTCGGGGGGTGGACGCCTTGTTTTAATGCTGGTTTTAATTGGGCCAGAGAGCTGAAATTGTCAGCTGCAAAGTCAGCAGCTTGGCAGTTTGAATCCCGGGTGCCATGAAACAGAGTGAGCTCCCGCTCTTGACCTCATCTCCTGCCAAACTAGCAGTCTGAAAGCATGTAAATAGGTATGCGGGATTGTAAACTGTGTTCCGTGCACAGATGTGCGTTCAGCCATGCTGGCCACATGGCCATAGACTTGCACAACACTGGCTCTTTGGCTTAGAAATGGAGATGAGCACTGCCTCCTAGAGTTAGACACGACTAGCACACATGTGCAGGGGGAACTTTTACCTTTACCTTTAAGATGGAAAAATGATGAAAGAGAGATGAAAATGGTATCCATTGCAAAGAACACTTTGCATGTGTGCCGACTGGTTGTATGTTAAGTTACCAACCAGCAAAGTATGGAGGAGGAGTTCTAAAACTGCCAGGGTAAATCACACATTTAATTTGGTATGTCCAAAAAAAGCCTAACATTTATGTTTTTGTCTCTGCCACCCACAATATACCGATGGGAACAATATTTTGAGGTGGAAGAAGGTAGAACTGACTGGTGAAAGAAAGGAAAATCCTCAATCTCTCTTGGCCCCACTCTGCATGCACAGAAAGTGGCCCCTTGACATGTCATCTAGAATATGCATGCTTGAAGCTATTCATAAGAACTGAAAGACAAGAAACAGAGTGCCAATTTCCAAATTTAAAGCTTTCAGGAAAAGGAATGGAGTCTTCTTTTAACATACAAAGGAAAAAAGTGTGCTGCCTATATATATGCCCTTATGTTTAAAGTGCTCTGTTTGTGGTTTGTCGTTTAAACTCCCATAAGTGAGTAAAGGTGCTTTTACACGACCCCTAAAATCTGAGGCAAAGGGCTCCCAGATGCGGAGCTTAAAATTGTTTTCCCACCAGCTCCAGACTTTAAAAAAAAATTAAGTGCGACCACGCCCACCTGAGTTCATCCCAGCGCATTTTCCAAGTACGAGGTCTCCGGAGGTGAAAATTTTCTGATGCGGATTATAATGCTGTGGATGCCAGGCTCTCCTCGCCTTGTGTGTTGTTGTTGTTTGCCCCTCCCCGCCCCTTTAAGAGACTGGAATGCTTCCTTCCGGGGCTGCAACGCAGACAGAGGTGAGTCTGCATTCTTTTCTCCCTTTTTTTCTAACTCCCCCCACGCAGACAGGAGCAAGGGAGTGCGGAGGGGTGGGAACGCAGGAAGAGCGACAAACCCCCAAGATCTCTGGTCCGAATTTAAGTTGCCAGCGGATCTTAGGGGTTATGTAAAAGTGCCCTTAGATAACCAGTTTTTCTGACCTTGAAAGGATGGAAGGCTGAATCAATCTTGATGCCTCTCCCTAATGCAATCAGAATCAAACTCAAACCATGTGCAGAGTCTTGAGGACGGTACTGCATTTTGGACACTGTGCCACTGGGCTCCTGCATGTCATCTGAAATAATGGCTGGTTTTCCTTCCCTTTCGACCACATTTCTGTATAGAAGTTAGGAAGGCAGCCAGCAAAAGAAATGGCTGCCGAGTCGTTGTTCGTCAGGGAAGCACCCTTTAAAAAAATCTGAGATGCAAAATGTGAAATGACTTTTAGGAAAATAGCTGAGGCAAAGAGAAAAAGAAGTAAAATGAGTGCGAAATTATTCCATCCACTAGGGCCCATAATGGCCTCTGGTAAGTTATCTCAAAGGCTGTAAAGGAACCTATTTTGCAAACAGACAACATATCTTCAGTTGGCCTTAAAGCTCTGTATCATGTGATTCATTTGCCCCCTTCCGTGGGCTGAAAGGTAATCTCATAGCATTCAAAATGCATGCATGACTTTATAAAGCGAGCCATACATAAATACTCTTCTGCACCAAGTGCATGCATTAGGGACTATCATATTTACAGCCTGAAAGGAGAATAAAAGCATTTCTTTCTGTTTTTCATCCATCTTCTCTAGAGCACATCATTATCAGCTATAGCTGGACATTGTTGACTGTCAAAACCCATGCATCAGAAGTGTTGTACTTTATTCTAATGGCACACTCTAGTCCGGATTTAATTTGTCTGTGCTTCTGCATCTTTTCAAGCTGCCTAGGTGCCCTAAGCACATCCAATCTTGCCTCATTTCAGAAGCTAAGCAGGGTCGGCCCTGGTTAGTACTTGGATGGGAGACCACCAGGGAATACCAGGTGCTGTAGGCGTCTGGAGTAGGAACTGGCAAAATCACTCCAGTATTCCTGCCAAGAAAACTCCATGGACATGGAGTCACGAAGAGTCGGCCACGACTGTAATGACACAACACACACACACACACCATGTCTTTTTAGCTAGTGTCAATTCAGTTTTGATCCTTTATTTACGTACGGCAGAGCTGTACTGTTAGAAAAATTTAGTACCAAATTTCTTTTGGCTTTCCTGCACCTCCTCTGCAATTCTAACTGGGCAGAAGTTTGTTTTGTCCTCTCAGACAGGTCCACAGACCAGCTGCTGGCCGCTAGTATTTTCTTTATTTTGCTAGAGTTTTTTCCCCCTCTCCTCCACCTGAGTAATAACATTTTTTTCAGTGTTATGCTTCTTAGAATGATTTGGGGGTGTGAGTGAAATCAAGCTTTTTAAATATCCAAAAACATATCATATTGACTACTGTGAGGGAAAAACAAATACAGAATTATGTGATAAATTATCTAACACACACTCTCCACCTTTTAAAGTACATCTTGTGCACACACCCTCCTCAGCACTTATATAACTTATGGAGACTACAGCTTATTTATTAAGAGTCTTCAACTGTGTATAAACCTAGAGCAGCCACAAGTAATGGTATTTGCTGAAGCATTCTTCATCATATGAATTTACCTTTCGTCATCTATTATTTATTTCAGCTCTTTTATATGCCATTATAATAAATATTATGACTGAGAAAGCTTTTATGCTTCAACTTATTGTAGTTCTCTTAGCTTCCTTCCAATCCTTCAGGAAAATGTAACCATACTTTACCTATATTTAATGTAAATCATCACTTGCATTAGAATGAAAAATCCTCTGTTGAAAAAAGGCTCCTTCTTCAGTGCTGAGACATAAATGCACAATCATGTTTACTGCCAAGCCACTGTACCATGCAGTGTTCATTTTAAACAGTCTTTAAGCTGTAAAGTGAGTACATGAAATTGCTAGCTTTCTGAGTGTTTTCACTTTCTGGTTAAACTTCTGCCTTGATAAGCATTTTTCTAAGCTTGAGTGCAAAATATTACCAATTATATTTAAGCGGTTTTAATAGATTTGCTGTTTGTAGCAGGAAGCATTCCTTGAATTAAATAAGAGTGTGCAGTTTCCCCCTAGGAGAGAGCCTAGGCAGGAGGAAAAATAGTTTTCTATGCTTGCATTTTGTTTACTTGATTTGTGTTAGAGATGGAGGGGAAAGGGTGGTGCAAATTATGGACGTTCTCACTCGTATGGAGCAGTTTGTCTTAGATCCTGCCAATCATTCTGTCAGAATCTCACCATAATAGAAATGAAAAGCCAACTATTCAGATAACCTTAAACTGATACAAACACACACACACACACACATTTTATTTTCAAGTCTTTTAAAAATAACAAAAAAAATCCTTTACAACATACTAGTGAGTGAGGAGGCAGAAGATCAGGAGAATTGCTAAACACTGTATGCCCATTTCTTATAAGAAGTATCACTGCCTATATCAGTGTTGGCGAACCTATGGCATGGGTGCCAAAGGTGGCACTCGGAGCCCTTTCTGTGAGCACCTGACATCACCCCTTCACAGCCACCTGTATTCAGGTTAAATTGCCACATTGGCGAAAAATTAGTGGGTTTTGAATTGCAGTTTGGGCACTCGATCTCTAAAACGTTTGCCATCACTGGCCTATATCCATTTGTTACAGGCGGCCTTTCTTAAATGAAACAATCAATGGCAACTTGCTAACAAGTTCTGCTGATTGAGAACCAATTAGTTAGGATGCATACATAAATAATGTCACAGCAATCTAGATACAAGTCTCCAAATCTCTCTACTGTGGGTTTTGACTGTCATGCTGGGCAGTGAGCTATCCAGAAACAGGTCAAACAACGTCCTCATTTGATATCTGATTGGGAACTCCAGGCTAGCTTGTTCCTTTTCATCTCTCAGAGTTCTGTTCAAATCAGATGCTTCTACTTGGAAACTAACCAGATATTTTTATTAGATCCAAATTTTTGTGACTGGATCAGGTCTCAGATCAATTCAAATAGCACCTGGAGAACATGTCATGATCAACCAGAGATTGATTCTTCTTTTTTTGAACAAACCTCAGGCAGAGTTCTACATAGAAAGGAGCTCTTCTCCTTTAAATGTGGAAATGGATGTTTTGATCTCCTCCATTGTAGCTGTTACAGAGAAATAGGAACAGAAAACCAGGATCCCACAGTAGAGAAGTATTATATAAATTCAATAAATGTATTGTTTGTTTGTTTGTTTCATTAATATACCACCCATCTGGCTGCCCAGGCCACTCTGGGCAGTTTACAGCAAGACACAACAATAATACGATCTGTACAAAACCACAAATCAACTAAAACATAACTTAAATTTGAAGAAATTGTGCAATTAGGAAACCAATATTCATCTAAAACAGTCAGGATGGCTTTTTAAAACTCCTTTCTACTCTCTATTTCCATTGGTTAATTAGTATCATTGGTATAAATCCCTTTGAAATGTCTGGGGTGAAGATATGTAGAAATACAAACAGAAACAAACATCTGTTTACAAATGCTTTTCACAAAAGAGGTACCTACCAGGTCTACCACCATCCAGGATGTACAAGGAAACAAATAGTTACTTGGCTTGAAAACAAACAACAAAAACTTTGCATTACTTGAATGGCCGAAGGTTAGAAAACAAACAAACCAGACACTATACACTTGACACAGATTTAAAAACTAGTATGGCAGCCAGTGTGGAGCAGTGGTTAATGTACTGGATGGGGCTTTTTAGAGACCCATATCTAGCTATTAAGGTCTTGAACATCCTGGCTTCCTGTTCTGCCTCATCCTGACCCCCTTGCCAACTTCTTGTGAGGATAGAGGAAGAGGAGGAGAACTCCTCAAATTGTCTGTGAAGATTCTCAGTCACCCAGGTGAGGTTATCTGTTATCTGGAAGTTGAGCCATGGCAACCGGACTTTTCTACTGAGATCAAAATACACACACACACACACACACACACACACACACACACACACACACAGAGCAGCTTGACTTAAGAGCAATTCGACTTAAGTGCAGAAAACTGTTGGCATTTTAACTGCTGCCTTACAATTTTTAGATATGGTCTGCTCAACTAAGAAATATTTTTAACTTATTTTTTCAATTTTTAGATAGGTACCCCGACTTAAGAGTAGTTTGACTTAAGAGCATGCATTCGGAACGGATGAAATTCGTAAGTCGAGGTAACAGTGTGTGTGTGTGTGTGTATACACACACACACACACACACACACACACACACACACACACACACACACACACAACTGAGAAAGTGACAACGGATGTACAATAATGTAGCAAATTAAAACTGAGAGAAACACTTTCATATTATCATACACAGTTAGCATGGATTCTTCCATAAGAATTGAATTTTGGGGAAAATTTCTTGACTTGAAATGCATTTGAAAGGATATTTTTCCAAAGTGCTCCGAAATGGTTTACTGACTGCCTTTCGGTAGCACTCAGGGACTGTGCACTGAATCCCTAACATTTGGTCTGGCATGTCTAAACTGCTGGGGAAGACTTGTCCGCCCAAAGGACCCGACACCAAAACACAAGAGGAGCAATATAATATATGTGTTCCACTGCAGTGAGGAGTGTGCATACCCCTACATTAGAGAAACTAAACAAGAGGATGGCCCAGCATAGGAGGGGCAACAGCTTAGGACCAGAATCAGCAGTACACCTACACTTGAAGGACAAAGGGCACTCATACAAAGAAGAGGATGTACACATATTAGACAGAGAAGATTGGTGGTTTGAGAGAGGGGTCAGGGATTCATGTGAGTATTGAAAACCCCTCTCTCAGCAGAGGTGGGGGACTCAGTCACAGTCTATCTGCTACTTATCAGGCAGTAATTTCAATAATACCCAGACAAATCAAAATACCTCACGCCTCCACCACTAAGATCATAGCTGACGACCCATACTTTATGGATTTCAGCACCTTAGGCCATTGTTCACCTAATAGCCTATTGAGACTATTGTCCACCTTATGAGCGTATTTCATACCAGGGTGACGTGAGGTCAGACTGAACTATAAAATGGAGGACTCACAACTAGCTTTCCTCAGACTGAGGAAGCTGGATGAGCAGTGAAACATTTCAATCTCTCAAGAAAAGAAGTCTGTTTGCCATGACTCAACTTCCAGATGCTAGGGAAGTAGAAATTTGTTTTAATTTGAGGTAAAGTGGCATTGATTATACAGTACTGATCTTGGAGAATACATTTTTTTTACCAGAGGGAGGGGTTAGTTCAATGACAGATCTGGCACAACATACTTTGGGTTTGCCACATACTGTATATAGCAATTGTCCATTCATCATTTTGAATGCTTTTAGTCTACCCACAAGCACACTTGCTTATGTTTTCACAACGGAATAGTGGAGGAATCACAACCCCCCTTCTCTCTCCCTCCTCCTGAAACACACAGGCACCCATGCTTTGTAGATGCAGCCTTGTAGATACTTCCTCCCTGCTCTTGGAGCCACTATCAGAAACTTGCAACCTGACACCAAAAGCCAAAGCATTACCTGAGTAATAGTGTGTGGACTTGGATGACTGTTCCCAAGAGCATAGTAACTAACAGCTTGTGGTTTAGCCTGCTGAACTACTTGATGTTTTTTGACCCCTTGCTGTCCTTGTGTTTCTAGCACTCATTTTATTTTCCCTTTGGAGATGTGAACTGAGCATTAAAGCTTTAAAAAAAGAAAGAAAGATAGGCTGAGAGAGAGAGAGAGAGAGAGAGAGAGAGAGAGAGAGAGAAGATAATCTCTATCACAAGTGAATGTTGACAGGAAGTACAAACATATTGCTGGTCAGTTTATTTATTTATTTATTTATTTATTTATTTATTTATTTATTTATTTATTTATTTATTTAAGAGTATTTGACCCCACCTTTCTCCTTGGAAAAGAACACAAGGCAGCTTACAGTATGAGGAATAATACACAGTCCAGTACAATTAAGACATGTTCAAGGATTGAAAACAAGGAATTAAGGGACATCTTACAGCATTAATGGACATCCCATTCAAGACCCAAGGTTATAAGTGTATTTATGAGCACAAAGTCTATATGAACCTATAGTTTCATAAAAAAGACACATCATGGTAGTCCATCATACAGGGAAATCTTACCTGAACCCGCTCCCCCCCCCACACACACACACACGGCTCCGAGGCTTCTGATAATCTCCCCCAGTGGTTTCATACAGATGACAGAACAGAACCCTGGGTAACTCCACAGGTCAGCAGCCGTGGTGTCAAACATGAATCACCTAACACCCCTTTCTGTGTTCTATCCTGCAGAAAGGACCGGAGCCACTTTAATGCAGTACCCCCAATTCCCATTTCAGAGAGACGAGTCTGGAGTAGGGGAATGTTGGTTGATCATTTGTGTAAATGCTAAAAAGTAATAATTCCAGGAGACTAACTTGTAGGAGACTGTTTGGTCCTTTGATTATTTTTTTCCAGCAACTGCCTTCCTCCAAATATTTTGCGTGTTACAAAATCATCTTCCATATGCTGGGTTAGATTTATGATTTGAGCTCTGTGGGTCTTGCCAGGTCTAAAGCCTGCCTATTTTGAAATTAGAAGAGGTTGAGTTTTAGGGACTAGGCAGTTAAATATAATTTCTTCAAACACTTTGCATAGTTGGAATAGCAGGGATATTGGTCCGATGGGTCTTTGCCTGTTTTCAGTATAGTGATTTCTTTTCTCTTCTGCCTTAGTTTTGGAATTTGTTTCCATTACTTTAAATAAAGCAATTTGTTACCTTTTAAGAAAGCCTTCCTTTCCAGTATTTTTCTGTAACTTTTCTTTCTAAATAGCTCCCTTCCCCACCTACAAATGTATGCAGGGCTTCATTTGGGTAGTAATATTATCCTGTCTTCTGGTTCTGTTATACTTTGTAAATGTTATGCTATGCTACATGGTGTAGATTCAATTTTATATCCTCAATATGGTTCTTGCATAATTGTTTCTGTGCTTAATTTGGGATTTGCCACTATGTGTTTGTGAAAAATGTAGAGTACCGTATTAAGGAATCCTGCCTAAAGAAACCAAGTTCTCTTTGTTCTGATGGTATTGAAAGTAAGAAGGCAGGTATTCTTTAGTCATTTCGCACAGACCTGCCAAACTTTAATGGCACCTCCGTTGTCCCCATCACAACCAGCCCTGTGTTGCAGCCTCACAAATCACGTTGCTTGGGAAGGAGATTCTTTGATTGTCTGTCCTCTGGATCAAAAACTGCTGAGAACAATCCCTATGTGATTAGGAGTGCTATGCAGTTAGAATACAATTGGCAATGCATTCTGTGTCTCTCCAGGTAGATTTATCTGTACCATAAGGCTCTAATGTTAAACCAGAGAATTTAAACATGTGCTGTTGCTCATTTGGTATAATACAGTACTGTGAACTAAACCTGTTGCTTTTTTTTCTAACTTTCCCTCCCCATGTTTTCTTTCATTTTAGCACAAAGCCAAGGCAGAAGCAATGACCTTAGATCTTGCATCCCTTCAGAGTGTACGGGATTTTGCTGATACCTTCAAATCTAAGAATCTGTAAGTCTTCCAAATTAAGATCCAATATATTCTCCTTCTCCTTCTCGTCCTCATTAACAACAACAACAACAACAACAACAACAACAACAACATGTACTAATTGTAGCTCAAATATTTAATCGTCAAGCTACTATAGGTCATCATACTTATATAACTTATATACTGTTATACGTTCTGTAAAAATGATAGTCCAGTCATGTCCAAAGTCCGGCCCGGCGGCCAAATGCAGCCCATTTTAAAATTTTGAGCGGCCCTCTGTCTCTTCTCCCTGCTGGCTCAGCCTGTCATTCATCCCTGCCAGCTGGCCCCTCCTTTTGTTGGCTGGAGACGACACCTTGCAGTTTTACAGTTTGCCTGCCCTCCCTGCCTCTGTCCATCCCTTTCAGCCACTCCTGCTGCCTAACCACCCTGGCTCTGTTGCTGCAGCATCCTCCTCACCTCCTTGCAAGGGAGGGCAGCATATGCGAGCAGCCGTGCATCTTGGGTGCGTGTGGGCCCATTTCCAGGCTGTCCAACAGCCGCCAGGCCCTTGTGCACCTTGAAACCAGAACATTTGTGGCTGTTGCAGATGCACATGGGCCATGCCCTTTCTCCCCCTTTAAGTCATCACTTAATTTATATATTATTTTATTTTGAATACTTTTTAACTGGTCTTTCTCCTTGGAAAAGGACCCAAGGCAGCTTACAATAATGAGGGACAATATATAATGAACCTGAATGTTCTTCAGAAGCAATATGCTACTGAATGTCCTGTTTGTTGACTTCAACTAAATGATTGCTTGGAAGCAAGACGTCGGACTAGATATATTTTGGTCTTCACCCTGCCTCCTCCCCATGTTGTTAAATTGTAATGTTTAAGCAAGGTTTATGAATCAGCTGTCCTCACACTTCAAACTTGGACAAAGAAAACAAATACGGTTCATAATTTAATTTTTATTTCCAAACCTGAGGCATATGGCTCCAATCCAGCCTGCAGGAGAGCATGGCACTTTAAAGAGACATTCACATTTTACCCAGATAAGGGCTCTGATGCTTCTGCACAATCTAAACAGCCATGAGGGGCACATTGGATAGATAAACATGTAAAATATTTATGATTTAATATGTACAGTTAAAATATCTTGTGCTGAAAATAAAGTAGTAAGCATTTCGCAGTTTTACAGCTTTAACACTTAATGAGAGTTCTTTTTAAAGGGTCTGTGCGTGCAGTACTTTAATTAAAAATTCAATTTAAAATAATAAAAACATGAAGAATATTAAAAAGGGCAATAGTAATCAATATAATGGCCTGGAATCTGAAACAAAAATATAATTGATTAAAAGCAAATTAAAACAAAAACTTGGGTGCAAATATTTGGGTAAGCAGAGACAATTAGTTTATCACTTTATTTGGAAGAGATCTGATACAAACTAATTCCTGGGGTTTATAAACTCATGTTTCCCTTTCAAACAGTATTGTCAAATCATGAGCCCCCCCCCAAAAAAATTGAATTCAATGTTTTGAACGGCAACCAGTTAAGTTGTACGTATGAGTCACATTTCTCTTCCAATAGGGTGGTGGATATTTCTTCAAACTCTGGTATTATCTGCTGATTTGTGAGCTTGCATACTGCAGATTAAGCATGATTTTAAAAAACAAACAAAAACATAGATTATAAATAAAATTATCCCTTGATATGTCTGTGTGCTAGAAGCTTAAAAGAATAATAATTCAGTCACTGTTAACTTTAATAATGTTAACATAAAACATGTTGAAGAATAAGCTGACAATAATGGAATATCTGAACTGATAATAGACTTGGTTTGTGCTTGACAAACTTCTTATAATAGCTTCATAACATATACTTAGCAATATTCTAAGATTTTCCTTACAGACTGTTACAGACTAATAACTAACAGACTAAAATCAGACAAACTAGCAGCAGACAGTCAAAACTGAAAACAGAGGCAGACAGGCAGGCAGGCAGGCAGGCAGACAGATAGATAGATAGATAGATAGATAGATAGATAGATAGATAGATATAGATAGATAGATAGAAAGTAGGAATTAGATGCACAAACTCTCTCTCTCTCTCTCTCTCTCTCTCTCTCTCTCTCTCTCTCTCACACACACACACACACACACACACACACACACACACACACACACACACACACACTGGTTTGCATAATACTTACACATATTATCAAGAGGTTTTGCCAGTTGCCTTTGCTTAAAGCACAGTCTCCTTTCACATTTACTGATTAGTAAAGGGCCGGTGGCTCAGCAGGCTGGAGTGCTGAAACTGTCAGCTGCAAAGTTGGCAACTAGGCGGTTCCAACCCTGGGTGCCACACAGCACAGTGAGCTCCCATTGTTCACCCCAGCTCCTGCCAACCTAGCAGTTCAAAAGCATGTAAATGCAAGGAGATAAATAGGTACCACCGTAAAAAAGGAGGAAGGTAAACAGTGTTCTGTGCGCAGAAATGTGTTTGGCCATGCTGGCCACATGGCCATGGACTTGCACAGCACTGGCTCTTTGGCTTGGAAACGGAGATGAGTGCTGCCCCTAGAGTCGGTCATGAATAGCATGCATGTGCGGGGGGAACCTTTACCTAAAGGGCAGGTGGGCGCACAATAGGGCCTCACAGATGCTGTCAGCAGGCACACTAATGTTTTCATTTACCTTTGTGCCTTTCAGTATGTTGTCATTGCCAATGAAATCTAGGCCATGGAATCTGCCTCATCCACTCACACCTTTTCAACTGTGAAGCATGGCCTTGGTGTTCTGGGGGCAGCATTGATGTTTATATATGTTCAAAATTCCATTAGTGCACAGTGAGATATTTAGTGATACGCAGCAACACTCAACCGTGGAGACAAACTCTGCCAATCTATAATATATGAGGGCTACTTCATGCACCTTATGGCAATTCTGTAGATTTCTATTCAGAGGAAAGCTCTGAGTTCAATAGAATGTAAGCACAGACGGGCTTAAAAATTAATTTGTTCATGTTTGATCTGAGAAATGAGGTGTCTGATCATTGATAGATGATGAAATAATTACATTTGTTGCCTTTACATCAATCTTTTGAAAGAAAGAATGAGATTTAAAGAGAATGGCATGTGAGTTCTCACTGTAGACCCTTCATGACATATTCATCTCTGGTTTCCACATCCATTATTTTGAAGCAGTCATTTTAATTTTGCTTTTCTACAATCTGCACTTTTCCCTAAGAGAATAACAATTCTATAATTGTTGGCTTGGAATTATTGTTCCAAGATGTATAGAAGCTGTCAGGTTGGTGGTAGTTAGTTACAGGGCTTTGTTTTATCTGCTCATTTACACTGATATGTATCACTCCTATTTGATATACAATCCGCATATGCAACTGTCTGGTATTCCATAGTATTCATAAACTTTCCCCCATTATATTTTGACTATTTCATACTCACTTCAGCATTCTCCATTCATAGATTTATTTATTTTTATGAGTTGCTGTCTGGCTTCATTTTAACAAAAAGTAACAATGCATATTTTTAACCAAATGTGCAATGATTCTCCTTCACTTTTTTTTGGCACTGCAGTGACCCATAATTAGTAGGTCCTGTTTGTGTGATCAGATCCCTGGAAACCTGTATAAAAACTTTCAAAGTGTTTTTGCTCTTCCCCAGTAAATGTCCTGACTTGGGGGTCTCATCTTCCAGCACCATCTGGAACTCTGACTATTCTTTTTTTTTTATTGTCCTATTAAGGGCTTTTGGAGTATCGATTTTTTTAAAAACTGGTCTACTATGTGAAGGGGTATTTGTGTTTTGCTAGCATACAAAGACATAGAAAAGAATGTCTACAAAAATCATTCTAATATTACAGAGAATTGTGTAGATTTTGAGAAAATAACTCAAAAAAGTGCACAAGTTGAGCTGGCATGTGCATGGAACATAGTTTTCAATACTTCTAATGGCAGAAACCCAGTGACATGTGTATTGAGTAATTGTTGGCTCAGGAACTTTTATTTATTTATTTATTTATTTATTTATTTAATTATTTATTTATTTATTATTATTATTATTATTATTATTATTATTATTATTATTATTATTATTATTATTATTATTAAAGTGTTCTGGGGTTTGAGTCCCGGAAGAAATTATGAACTAATGGTATGAGTAGATCACAATAAGTCACTATTTCACTCTTTGCAACATTACATGGTTGTCTATCAAGTGCATCACATCATTCACACTGACTCTGCTCCTGTTGCTATTATGTATTTTGGAAGGCCTCTCCACGTGCTGATCTGCAACGCAGCTGTCTTCGGTCTTCCTTGGCAACTGACGGAAGATGGCCTGGAGTCCACCTTCCAGGTGAATCACCTGGGACATTTTTATCTCGTCCAGCTTCTCAAAGACGTTCTTTGTCACTCTGTTCCTGCACGAGTGGTGATGGTTTCCTCTGAATCGCACAGGTGAGTTCTTAGAACCGTGGAATCCTCTTGAATGCCGCTTAATATTTCCCACAGGAAAATGAATTTAGGCAGACCGAATGATGCCAAAACATTCCCACTGTTTTCAGTTCAGCTCAGTTCAGTTTTATTTGCTGGTCCCATCTCTGGCTTTGGAGAGAAGATGTGGAAAAACCACAATTGCAAAAGTATTCATTTTTAAAGGAACTGTTAACTGGGGTTTTCTTTTTTTGTAAAGTGGGTGAGTGGGGTGGAGATATTCTTGTTTTGATATCTGTGTGTGTGGAGAACCAGAGAAATATGGAACCTGGATCCCAGCTTGGCGAAGAGCTGATGCAGTCAAGGGGGGATATGATAGCTATGTTTGAATATTTGAAAGGATGTCATACTGAAGAGGGAACAGGTTTGTTTTCCAGGGAATAGGACTCGGGGCAATGGTTTCAAACTACAGGAAAAGAGATTCCATTTGAACATTAGGAAGAACTTCATGACAGTTAGAGCTGTTCGGCAGTGGAATATGCTGCCACAAAGGGTGGTGGAGTCTCCTTCTTTGGAGGCTTTTAAGCAGAGGCTGGATGGCCATCTGTTGGAAATATTGTGATGGGGTTCCTGCATGGCAGGGGGTTGGACTGGATGGCCCTTGAGGTCTCTTCCAACTCTATGATTCTATGATTCTATGATTCTGCTGGGTTACAAGGAGGAGTAACACCTGCAGCTCATTTGCAGGGAAACAGGGTCTGGCCAGTTCCCTTGTCAATTGGGGAAATTGTTTTCAGCTGTGAGCGAAGGGAAGGAGCAGAAAGTGCTCTTGGCTTCTTGGACATTTGTGGGAACTCAAAGCCTGTTAGGTAATTTGACTGGAAGGGTCCAAAAGGGGAGGTTTGATGTATCAAAGGGGTTCCCAAGCCAGCTTAGCTTGACTCCTAGAAAGTGCTCTGTTTGGTTGCTGCCCTGCTGTGGGGAATGCTCTCTGTGCATGCCTCAGAACCATGCTGATGCCTGTGCTATTATGTGAGTATTAGAAAAATTCATTTAGGTTTCTTATTTATGAGGGGTGCTCTTGATGACCTCTGGTTTTTACCATAGTATCCTTTCCCTCAAGCCCTGTGAATTTGCTTTTGAACCTTTTTGGCTTTTTAAATTTATATATACTGTATATAAAATTCTCCAACCAACTGTCTGGGTTTTTAGCTCAGAGGGTTTTTGGTACTAGATGTATTCTTTCCTTTTAAGTACTTTCTCTTTTTTTGGGGGGGGGGTCTCTTTGGGTAGGGTGGAAGCACCTCCCTCCCCACACGTTGTGTGTACTGGTTCCAAGTACCTGTCCTTGTGGACTTCTAGGTTGCTTGGACGCACTACCAAGTCTGGAGAAAGCCAGTTGGGAGGCACAAGCGCCAGGCTGGTTCCATCATCGAAGCCGCCAGTCACTCCCCTGGACTCGCATTCATGCATGTGTGCATGCAAAGACACACACACACATCTGATAGAGATTCGAGCTCTCCTAACTATATGTAGTGTTTTACCCATAAATTGTCGTTTTTACAAGCTCTGTATTTTCTAGTAATATATTTTATACTGTTTTATCATAATATTTTATACTGTTTTATTGTATTATTTTATACTGTTTTATCACATTTTATTTTAATTGTACTACAATTTGGTTAATAACCGTAAATAAACATTCATTCATTCACATCTGAAGAGGGCAGTGTGGCTAAGTGGCTATAATAAATAGGCTTCCTAGATTCCTAGACCTGGGCAATGGGCACATATGTGCCGTGGTTCCCAGACTGTTCTTGGACTTCAGCTCTTAGAATCCCCGCCAGTCAACTGTTCTCTCTTGATGTTATGGTAGATCAAGTCCAAGGATGGCTAGAAATATTGCCATGGGCACCTGTTGTATAAAAGGTGAGTGACTAGCTCATGGAGAGTTAGCTACAAATCTTCAGGTAACCACAAATGTAATTTACCTCTTGACCATCTGAGGAAATATGAGGCATAAAAGGCAGGGCTAAATCGTTAAATGCCCGGAGCAGAGACTGGTTGCCATATTGAAGTTCAGTCCTCATAACACTGGGAAGTTCTCCTTTTTGACCAATCCTTGCATGAACCAAGGCTTTCTTTGCTGCCAGATTTTTCCAGTAGATGGACTAATTATTGGTATATAATGAACAGCATAACCTTTGTCTAGTCAGTACTCCAACGGTGTTCCAAGAAGAATGTACTGTCATTTTAATTAGTGAGACAATAGAATTAATGGGCAGATATTGAGACTTTGTTTTGAATGAGAAACTAATGACTAAAATGCAGACAGTCCTATTAATATGAGGAGGTAAGTAATACATCATTTCTGGATATCTTTCCCTTTCAGTAGTTTTTTAGGAGAACAAGAGAAGTGCATGAAACCTTTGTCCCATTTTAATCCAATTTTTAGCAATGTGTGGATGGATGGATAGATAGAAAAAGAGAAATTAGGGTCTTAGTAGTAGGCCTTAGTAAGTCTTCTGTTGTGTATGTGCTTAGAAATATTTTCTTACAAGGAAAACAACCCCCTGCAAAGCTGACACTTCCTTTGCTCTTTATGAGAAAACACTTGCAGACGTTTAAAATTTTCCTTATGTTTTCTTGAAGACGAACTTTCATATTTTAATGTAACGTTTTGTGGACTACACGTCCACTTCTTCAGACATGTAGCAACTGAATGAGGTGTCCATGAAATGTTACATTAAAATATGAAAGTTAGTCTTTAAGGTGCCACATGTTTTGTGTCTTTTGCTTTGCTTTGTTTTTTATTTTATTTTATAGTAACCCTCCGCCTATCGCGGGGGTTAGGGACCCACCCGACCCGTGATACATAAAAATCCGTGATATGCGGAAGCGGGTCGGGGGTGGGGGCGGGTGGCGATCAAAGGGGTGGGTGGGGGCGGTGGGGAGTGATGCGATCACTCCCCACCACCCACTCGCGGCTCCGAGGCCTCCCGGACGGGTCTAGGGGTGTGGCTCCGAAGCCTCCCGGATGGTACTGCAATCCCACAGTATAGTGGGACTGCAGTACCTGAGCCGCGAAATGGTGGGGGGTGACTGTACCCCCTCCCAAAGTTTTCTTATGTTTTTCTGAACAGCTATGAGCTAACCACAGTGGGAATGCAGAATTTCTCCATCTCCACTTCCCTGCAAATGTTTCCATGACCTAGTGTGGAGAGTGCTTTTTAAAAATAATAATGTTACCCTAGAATGGAACCCACGGGACCTGGCAGGGAGAGACCAGCCAAGAGTCAGGCTGAACCCCTTTATCACTTTGCAGCATAAGGGCTTATGGTAGAAATGACACACTGTAGATAGATTTACTTTAACCATTTAAAATTTATGATGGCAGAAATGAAAGGAAGCAATAGAAAAGGCCTGGAATAATCCTCCCTAGTGTTAAGACATGAAACATGTTGTAATTAAGTGGTCCCCCCAATCATGAAATAAAAATAAATAAATCTCGGATGCCCTTATCTTTGCAAATCACACCAGGTTTGCGAAAGCAAGTAGCAGAGTCCCATTACAGAGGGAGGGAGGCTTCTGCAGGGCACACAAGTTTCTCGCTTGAAATAAATCTGCCAGCTTCAATCACTTGCCAGATGTGGAAGGCACAATGGGAGATGTATAAATGAGCTGTTATTTAATGGTAGATTATGTTGAATTGTCAGCTGCTTGTTTCTCTGGGTAACTCCGATCTCCAATAGTTTTTTTTAATAGCAACTTTGTGTTATGAGCTCGTTTTGTTTGGACCCCACCCCGAACTCTTGTGTCCCAGAACAAAATGCAAGTATGTGGTCGCAAAGCTTTTAAAGCCTGATTGGAAATGAAGGATGAGAGAGAGAGAGAGAGAGAGAGAGAGAGAGAGAGAGAGAGAGAGAGAGAGAGAAGGAGGGACAACAGATTGTTGGATAGTTCCTTGCTTTATTGCATGAGATCAGCCAAGGTTTACGGAAATATATTTCTTGATAAGTAAATGGTGTGTGTCCAGACCTCACAACTAATTGCTTTTCCATTTCTAAGTGATTTGTCATGCATTAAATCACATTTAAACATATAAAACAATCACTGGAAATAGCTGCTAGTTCTGCATTGTTCGACTGCAAGAAATGAGAAGAAGAAGAAGGTTAGCCGCTTTTGTCTCTTATAAGCATCATCAGACCCTGTGCTTTTCTTTTGTCTGTGCTTCATGAAGATTGCCCCTTTACTTCTTCTTGGGCATGTTCTGCCTGTCCCCCACAAGTGTTAATTCCTGTGAACAGCCATGGTTCACAAGGTGTTATTTAACTACAGTGCCTATGATTCCTGGCTGCTGATTTAGCACTGATGGGAGATGAGGTCTCTGACTTGGGGAAGGGGCAATGGTTTTCCAGCCCTGTTCCCTTAAACCCTTTCAAATGTTTATGAGTATGTGAGGAAGAAGGAAGCAGCATCAGTGTTTTCTTCTTTCTCTACAATTAAGGGCCTTTTTACATGACCCCTAAGATCCGCTGGCCACTTAAATTCGGACCAGAGATCTTAGGGGTTCCTCGCTCTTCCTCTGTCCCCACCCCCCTCTGCACTTCCTGGTTGCTGGCTGCCTGAGGGAGGGAGAAGAAAGAAAGAAAAGAATGCCGGTTTACCTCCGTTTTGTTCCGGGCAGCATTCAGATCTCTTAAAGGGGCGGGGCGCAAAAAAAGAACAAACAGAAGCCATGAGAGCCCCGCACTCACTATCCTTACACCGGATCAAATATTTGTCACCTCCAAAAAGCAGGTACAAGAAAACTGCTGTTTGGTCTTGCTAAAGTGGGCGGGGTCGCACTTAATTGTCTGCAAAGTCCGGAGCTGGTGGGTAAACATTTTTAAGGTCCGGACCTTGCAGCCATTTGCGGCGGAGCTTAGGGGTCGTGTATAAACGCCCTATGTTCAGTAGGATCCCCATATCCACTGATTCATTAGCCACTGATTCAGTTACCCATGGCTGGCAGAGGAAAAAAATTAAATAAATAATTCAGCAGCTGCAAAGCAAGCTACGGTCACAAACTGCAGCTGTAAAGCAATCTACTGTAATAAAACAGCGGTTCTTGGGGGGGGTTGGTATTCTCTCTTACCCACGGTTTTCATTATCCACAGGAAGCCTGTGGGCTTACTATAGCGTCTAAGGATTCCATAAGGCATACTATGCATAGCTTTGCTTATGCAACCAGGAATGCTGTATAAAGAAGGAAAGATAAAAACATGTAACAAATTCTCACATATTTTCTACTGTTGCATAAGAAAGGGCATTGTGACACACTGATACACCAAGGCCAACAAATACGGGCCACTGCGGCAAGATCATCAGTCAATCTACCACTGCTACTACTTGCCTTTTTTCTGTTGGTCTTAAAAGCAGCGCATAACTTTTTTCTTCCTCAGTTTTTCCATACAACAGCCATGAGAGTTAGGTGAGGCTGACAAGAGGAGTGACATCCTTCTTATCTGTTGAGTTTCATGATTGAGTATGGACTTGAACCCACCCACCCCAAGTCCCAGTCCAACATTCTCATAATAACTCTTATGTAAGGTGAGAAGGTGACGTTTTCCACCAAAATGGATTTTGATGATAGAAATGGAGTACTTTGAGACATCACTTGACCAATCAGTAGGATAGCCATTTAGGAGCTATTCATAGATAATTAAGGCTTGCTGTTATAACCTGATAGTTTGAAACAGGTATCTATCTATCTATCTATCCATCCATCCATCCATCCATCCATCCATCCATCCATCCATCCATCCATCCATCCATCCAACCAACCAACCAACCAACCAACCAACCAGATTGGCAAGTTGTTCAGGGTAGATGGTTAATTGTGGCTCTAAGGGGACTTTAGTTGGACTATGTAGTAAACTCACTTTTCAGAGCAGAAAATGAAATCACACAAAATGCAGCAGAGGTGAGGAAAATCACCTCTGTGACAAAAATGCAGTTTTCACAAATTGAAGGAGCATTTCTTCTAAAAACGTGATAAGTACAGTCTATTGTTTAGAGATCAGCAATGATATGACAGGGACCCTCTTCTGCATCAGTGAATCCTCAGGTTTTTCAAGTGCTTGGATATGTGGAAGAGAAGGGAGGGAGGAAACCCATAGAAGAGCATTTTGTGGTTCATACCTACTTTCTACAGAAGAAAAAATTGGAAACTGACATCAGTGTGCTTCATCTTATTTTTTCTTTAAAAATGGAAATCTTTAACATCTTCCATGAATCAATGTTAGCACTTATTTCATGTTGCTGTTCTGCCTAGTAAAACTCTGCATACACAGGCATTCAAAAACATTCCTTTCTCTGTTGTTTGCTACCTTGTTGTTATTTAAAAGGTGGCAGGGAGGGGGGTGAGAGAAAGAAACAGCTGGTGTTTAATGACTCTGTCAGACCCAATTAAAAAACATCAACTAGTTATTTTGATTTGTGCGCAGTCATGCCAGGGGTGTACTTAAAAAACATTAACCTCTTCCAGAGCCCCTTTTTGGCTTTGTTCACATTTATCTTTTATACCTTTAAGGCTATTGATGGCATATCAACCAAGTTACAGCCCCTCCCTAACCATCAATTTTTAATCTAAAAAAGAGTCTAAACAGCAGCGAGTCTCATGTGTAGTTCCTTCGACACTTAAAGTGCAGTGTGAGCCTTCCCTGGCAATAGAGTGAGACAATAAGACACAGGGTGAAAGCTGTCCTTTGTCTTTGTTTCAAAAGTCACACTTCTTGGTCTTGAGTTTTCTGCCTCCTCTGCTTGACCCAAATTTATTTTTTTAAATAAGCTATGATAGCTAGAATCCTATTGACAATCTATGTGCGTACACATAAACATGCCTTATTCAGATGGTGAAGTGCTCCTGGTCAAGAAGATGTCAGTTGCATCCCAGCCTTTTTAAGCCTGTTTGTGGCACCACTAGAAAACCTCCTAATGCCAACCTGTGCAGCTATGCATGTATCCATAGAATGCTTAACTGGGAATCTGGGCAATGACTAATTTCAGTTGATGCAAGAGAAGAAAGGTCCTATGATGAAACCAATGCATGGAAAGAGATGATTCAGCTCTTCAAAAGCCTCTTATGTATTCATGATTCAAAACACCCAGGAAATGGCCCAATATTTCTGTACAATATTGTATTCACATTAGTAGCGGAGAAAAAGGATGCTAAGCTATAGATAGCAAAGGGCAGCCTGAATGTTGACAATACCAGCACAGCAGTCAACATGGTCTTCAAGCTACATCTTGTGTTCACTAGCGTGCACATATAACAAAAAAATGAACTGAGCAGAAAAAAAACTGGGAGTTAGATGTTGGTGTCAAAGGTGATGTAGTTGTGTGTGAGCACAAAAAAGCAAAGTGTTCTGCTTATATACCACCCCATACCACTTCAAGTAGTCTCTTGGAAGTTTACAGTTTAATTACAGTATGCAGACTACACATCCCCCCCCAAGCAAGCTGGGTACTATTATTAGTGACCTGGGAAGGATGGAAGACTGTGAGTCAACCATGAGTCTGCTACCTGGGATTGAACCCTAGATCATGAGCACAGTTTCACCTGCAGTATAGGCATTTAACCACTGTGCCACAAGGCTCAACAGACTTTGAGACTTCCTCAACGTCTCAAAAGGTAATGGCTAGGTAGGTGGTATTGAATGATGTTCCTGATGGCTCGTAATCTGTTATGTGGGAATATGATGTAGAGGGTTTCTGCATTCATGGCAGCAAGGATTGCATTAGCAGGGAGGTTGCAAATATTTTATCTTTTATTTTATTTATTTTTATTTGATTATCAGTTCCTTGATTTGCTTATTGCGTTCAGAAGTCAGGCTAATCACCAAGTGTTGTGAAGCCTCAGCTATGGAGGGGTCCTGCTACAGAGTGTTTTTGAACTACCACTAGAGATGGCCACAAACTGCTAAGTTCGGTAGTTGGTGCCAGTTCATTTATCTGCCAAACAGATATTTTGATGCTTCGAAACCCCTGCCTCTTCCACTGGGCACCCACTTGGAGGTAGTAGCCTGGTTTCTGTACCCCACCAACTTTAAGCACTGCCACTAAGTGGGTGCCTGATAGAGGAAGCACTGGTATGACCTGCCAGACCAGGAGTTCGTGCCCATCTCAAACTACCACTCCTACCCCATGCAGCTGGCAGAAAAATGTGCAAATTCTTGCTTAATTTTCTCTCTTTGGTTTCCTGACACTTAGTAGGACAAGTTTACTTAAGCACATCTGATCTCGCTTGATTTCGGAAGCTAAGCAGGGTCGGCCCTGGTTAGTACTTGGATGGGAGACCTCCAGGGAATACCAGGTGCTGTAGGCACCTGGAGTAGGAACTGGCAAGCCATTCCGGTACTCCTGCCAAGAAAACTTCATGGACATGGAGTCACAAAGAGTCGGTCATGACTGTAACGACACCACACACACACACACACACACACACACACACACACACACACACACACACACACACACTTACACACACTTACATCTTAAAATGTTGCATCTTTCTCATGTGTTATTTAATGTGTCCTTATGCAGCACTGATGCTGCCTTGGGTCCTTTTCCAAGGAGAAAGGTGGGGTAAGAATACTCTAAAATAAAATAAAAATAAAATATATTTGTTTAAAGTTTGTGAAATCTTTAGGCAGAGTTCAAACACTTCGACAGGCCTGCTTCATCAGTTTAAGGTCTAAGTTTCAAGAAAATGGCCAAGGATGGAAAGAAGTAAGAGGAACACAAGGAAAATAATACTCCAAAAAGTCAGAATGATCAGGAGGTGTGATTTGTGCGTATGAAAGAGAGAGAGACAACATTGCTACACTGACGTTAGGAGCAAACACCCTTACAACCACAAGGATAATTTTATTTAGAAGCTTATTTTTGTCTCATAGGTTCACAGAAATTAATGACAGCTCAGGAAAACTGGACTTCAACATGCTTTCTCCCTCCAAGAAAGATTATTGGGCAATGCTGGCCTACAACCGATCAAAGCTTTGCAACATTCTGCTATCCAATGAGCTCAACCGCCGCCTTTCTCCCCACGGGGTGATATCCAATGCTGTCCATCCTGGAAACATGATGTACTCTTCCATTCATCGCAACTGGTGGATCTACACCTTACTGTTTACTTTGGCCCGGCCTTTCACCAAGTCAATGGTAAGTGAATGGCATTTTATGCGTCCTATGGGTTTTGCTTTGCTTTGTTGTTTTTAAGAGCTGTACAATTGTGTCAGAAATTCATATCTATCTCGTTCTGCCGACTTTTATGTAGATTAATTTTGGCACTGGATTCTGTGGATTGGTTGGTAACTGGATTTTAAAAATTCTGGTTTTTTAGGTGGCTTTGCTGCCCCTTTGGTCAAGACTAGTTGAGCATTTTCAGAGTCATGCAGTTGGGTGCCTCTGTGAGTCATGTGGCAGTCAGTGAATGTGAAAAGTTAAGAGCCCCAGTTGAATGTTAAAAGCAGTGTACTTTGTCTATATTGGGAAGGTCCGCCGTCCAGGAAGGAAAGCAGGGAAGCCAATATATGGTTGCTTATCTCCCTGGCATCTCATCAGCTTTCATAACAACTGAAATTTAAGAGCCATTATCAGATACTTGCCACAGTTTGGCCTTAAAACAAAATGTTTGTGTTGGCACGTGAGAGTATCCCATTCTAGCAGTTCAAGAGCTTAGCAGATGTTTCACTCTGCTGAAGTTTTGCGTCCTTTTTGCATTACAAACCCCCATAAATCCGAGACGATTGGGTTACGCTTCCATGTAGAGCCAACCATTGTTCTTGAGTTTTAACAGATGTGCTGCTCTCTCTTTTTTAAAATTGGAAAGTAATGAAGGTACTGCCCCCGTAAAAGACAACAAAAAGGTCCAAGGCTCTCGTAACCTTAGAGAGATATAGCAAGGGATAGTTTTGTCCCTTAGCAATATGTTTATCAGTGCTTTAGGATTTGGAAATGTTGTCTTTTTAAAGGAAGGAGACACCCTTTTGAGGCTACATTCACCATCATCCTTGGGATTGTGCTGGCTGGGGAATCTAGGAGTTATTATTCCAAAAGATATGTTTTTTTGAACTGCTACGAATGCAATCAGGGAGACCCATGTGAAAGTCCATGAAAGTAAGCAGGTTGAAATGTGCACATCATTTGCTGAATTGGTCGTAGTCACTGGGGTTTGTATTAAAACGTATCTGCATGTTCATAATAATTTCTCCCTGCACTGTTAGATGCATCCTCTCTGAATCCCTGCAATACAAAAGCTGGATTGCAGCCATGGTTCCCTCTAAGACAGTGGTTCTCAACCTGTGGGTCCCCAGATGTTCCTGGACTGTAACTCCCAGAAGTCTTCATCATTAGCTGAGCTGGCCAGGATTTCTGGGAGTTGCAGTCCAGGAACACCTGGTGACCCACATTTGAGAATAGAGATGGGCACGGAATGAACATTTTTTTCATTTCCGTTACCGTTTGTCGTTTCTGTTATGTAACGAAACGACAAACGAAAATTGTGATGAAAATGCAACAAAACGAACAGAACCGCGAGAATTATGATCGTTACGTTTCGTTTCCGTTAATGGTGACGCGCAATGAAATGAGCTGTTTTAAATGTTAAAAAACGCCCTGGACATCCGTGAAAACACAGCGATAATTATTTATATTGTCTGATAATACCTACCAGGGGGGTTGGGATCCTTAAAACGTTTGTTTTTGTCTTCTCCCATCGCGATGTATTTTTCGTTTCCCTTTAAAATGGATGTCACCACCAGCCACAAAATGGAGGCAAGCCATGTGATGGGATCATGTTCAACCAATAGCATGCCCAGGTTGCAGACTGGGCGGGCAGGTCTGGCAGCCACAGAGGGCATAAAAAGCTCTGGCAGCCCCCGTCCTCCTTGCAGTCTCTGGTGGGAGTTAGGGTGGGATTGCTGTCTCTGCGACTCTAGCTTCAGTCCTGCAGCCTCCCTGTGTGCGTGCGTGCGTACCTCTCGGTGAGTACCCTCCCCTGCCCCACACTGCAGTCACTCTGCGGCTGCCTTGCACCCTGGGCAACGCCCGCCACTGCCTTTGCAGCCTCCCTGCATACCTAGTCTATACTGTGTCTCTGCCAGCATCCATTTTTTTAGTGTTTTCCCTCTGGTCTGGGGCGTTGGAGGATGCCTGCACACGGAAATGCTTTAAAAATTGCGCAAAGAGCAGGCAGAAACGACAAACGAAAAAACGGAAAATGGTAACGAAATTTTTCAAAAAATTCACGACAAACGGAAACGAACCGAAACAGACCTCTCAACGACAAACGAAAAACCGAAACGCCATTTTTCTGTTTCGTGCCCATCTCTAGCTGAGAACCACTGGTCTACGGTGAACACACTTGGACTCCTCTCCACCCCTCTCCACTCAGGGGTAGGATAGTCACACACAACTTTGATGACCATTTTTGCTATGGTTGTCCCAGAACCTGCACCCGATGTTTGTGCATGAATTCCTAGTGTACATGCACATAGAAAAGAGCCCCGTGCAGTGGGTACAACAATTAAAGTGCACATTGATTGCAGCTGTAAATATTTTAAAAATTATGAAGATTCCCGAACTGGTAGATCTACTATATCCTTACTTTTATTTGTCTTTAAAACATATATTGGTGTAGTAATACTCGATTGTACTAGATCCTTGATTTGGCTGTCATGGGTTCGATATAATTACCTGAGCTTCAGAAATATTATTTCACAAACCTAAATCTATCTTGCATTTTAACTTGTGGCTTTCTACTTTTAAAATTAAACCAGTAATTTCTCCAAAAGTAACCTTCAACCACTGTTCCACTAAAAAAGTTGTGAAGTCACTTTTCATGGATAATTTGGACAGTATGGTTACATGCCACTACAATTACAGAGTTTTATTATAATGTAAATCCTACCACTCCGATCTGCCTTCCTTATTCAAAAAGTGTTTCAAATGATTTCATTTGGGGAGATCCACACAGAAAAAAAATGAAATGAGTAAATGTGTCAGGCATTGGGTGGTGGGGGAAGGAAAATAAGGAAAATAACATTCCACATGAGGGCCAAGGCCTGTTCAGATGGGGATACACAATCCTGTTGGTGCAGTTTGATTTGAACCAAATTAGAGCAACCATATCTGTTTCTAGTTTGAAGGCCCCTATAAGAGCTATCCCACTCCTCTCTGGCACAGGGGCCTGGTTTTTGTTTGTTGGTTTTGTTTTGTTTTGTTTTGTTTTGTGTGTGTGATTCAGCATACTCCTAATTATCCCATTGTGTATCAATCGTTATTTTGCTCCCAAGTGGAGCTGTGTGACATTACCTGCAGGCAGCGTCACCTGGGTTGTGACATCACCTATGGTCTGCTGAATGATGGTCTCAGGAAAAGAAAGAGAAAGAGGACTATAGTCAACTCTGTGGGATCTGCCTCCACAAGGAGCCTCAGATGATTGGGGGGGGGGCGCTCTGGGATTAGGAGCCCTGAAGCTTAAACTAACTTTATTAGTTTCATGGCAAGTCTGCCCCTGGTCTTCATTCAAACCTTTACTTCCAGTGCTTCATTGGGTCTAAAGGGATATTATCAGAATGAGGACTGTGTCTGAATGCGTTCCTCAGCTGACCTCTCTAACAGATTTCCAGGGATGGTTGGAGTGCACCAAGGTTTTGTGTTATTGCCATTCCTGTTTACATTAGTCATGATAACATCACACAAGACCTGCTGCAGAATGCTCTATGTTGATGATGTCATGCTTGCTACTAGCACTAGAAACAAACTGCAGGGACAAGTTTGGAGATGGAATGACTGCCTCAACTACTGTACTTTTCCATGAATAAGACTATATGTTTGTCTACAATAGTTACAGTAAAAAATGAAGGTGGTCTTAAACGTAGAAGTAAGCCAAGGAGAGAACCATGTGGTTGCAAAACTGCCCATTTCTTGTCTCCGTAAATAGTTGTCTCATACATGAGGGTGTCTTACCACCTAAATATCAAGAACACTGAGTAACATTTATCATCCATGGAATGTTCCAAGTAAATTAACAATATTTAAATAGGGTAGATAATACAGACTAGATTTGGAGAGTAATGATTTGTGCAGGGCCATGTTGAAAGAATGCTATATTCAGTATTTTTAAAAGGATATTTCAGTACAACATACCTTGGATAAATTCTTCATGCACTGTCCTCAAAAGCGTGAAATAATTTCCCATCCATGGGTGCACAAACTATCTGTGTCTATAGTTAGAGTAACCAGGACTACAATATATAGCAGGGCTGTCCAACTTTGAACAGCCCGCGGGCTCCTTTTGCTCATGGAATGTCCATGTGGGCTCATTTTCCATGCACACAGTCCTCGGGACTGCTCCGCTTGCTCCACCATCCCACCAAGCTTTGCGGTGCTGGTGGCGGCAGAGGAGGAGGAGGAGTGCTGCTTCCCCGTACCAAGCTCTGTGGTGGTGGCCTACCCGCTCGCACCCCCACACCAAGCTCCCGGCAGCAGAGGAGGAGGAGCACCCACTCGCCCCCCACCAAGCTCTGTGGAGGCAGCGAGCTTGCTTGCCCCTAGCCCCCCCCAACAGCGGAGGAGGAGGAACGCCCACTCACCCCCCACCAAGCTTTGTGGTGGCAGTGCACCCGCTTGCCCCCCAACCCCCCCCAACAGCAGAGGAGGAGGAACACCCACTCGTCCCTGCCAAGCTCCGCAGTGGCGCTGCACCCACTCGCTTCCCACCCCCCCACCCCCCGCCAGGCTCCCCAGCACTGGTGGTGGCGGCAGAGGAGGAATGCCCACTCGCCCCCCTAGCAAGCTCCATGCCGGTGGTGTGCCCGCTTGCCACCCCCCCCAACAGCGGAGTAGGAGGAACGCCCATTCACCCCCCGCCAAGCTCTGAGGTAGCAGCACACCTGCTTGCTCTCCCCACCCACCAAGCTCCCCCCCCCGCCAAGCTCCGCAGTGGCAGCGCACCCGTTCCCCCCAGCCAGCAGCGGAGGAGGAGGAATGCCCACTTGTCCCACAAGCTTCGCGGCGGTGGCACGCCCGCTCACCCCCCCACTTGCCAAGCTCCCTAGCACTGATGTTGTTGGTGGAGGAAAACCCACTCGCCCCCACCAAGCTCCGAGGCAGCGGTGCACCTGCTTGCTCCCCACCCACCCAGCTCTCCAGCAGCAGAGGAGGAGGAGCACTCACTCGCCCCCACCCCACAAAGCTCCGCGGCCGCTCGCGTCCCCCCACCCGCCAAGCTCCAGACAGTAGTGGCGTAGGAATCCCCGTTCGCCCCCCAGACAAGCTCCACGACAGCGGCACACTCACTCATCCCCCCCACGACCCACCAAGCTCTGGTGGTGGTGGTGGAGGAGGAGCGCCCGCTCATCCCCTCCAAGCTCCATGGCGCTGGCAGCAGTGGCAGAGGAGGAGCAACTCGTAGCCCATGAGGTGTTTGCATTCTCCCCCACCAGGAGGAATGCCCCCAGGTCGGGAGGTGGGCGGGGACCTGGTGGGTGACTTCTTAGCACCTCGCGGGCTACCAGTCGCCCACGGTCGACGTGTTGGGCAGCCCTGATATATAGAGAGGTTTCTTAAATAATGCTTTGTGTAGTGATATTGATCTTACTCCCTTATCTTTTTGGGGTTAATGGGCTGCTTTGTTTCACTCTAAAAATTATAATAATAAAACAAAAAAGAGAAAGAGAAAAATATAATTTAAAAAATTATAAATGGGGTAGATTTATCAGCCCATTATTATTATTATTATTATTATTATTATTATTATTATTATTATTATTATTATTATTATTATTATTATTATTATTATTATTATTATTATTATCATCATCATCATCATCATCATCATCACACAGCGGACAAGACAACTACGCTAGATTTTGTATTACAATTCACTAGTCAAACACTTCCCAAGCATTTCTGCATCTGACTGATGGTGACTTTGTCAATTCCAATTTCTTCTAAATACTTGCTTAGCTCTTTAGGCACCACACCAAGCGTGCCGATTAACACTGGGCCCACCTGTACAGGTTTATGCCAGAGTCTCTGATGTTCAATTTTCAGATCCTGATATAGGGTAGGTAGGTAAAAGGTAGGTAGGTAGGTAAAAGTTTATTGCTAAAAACCATTGGTCACCGCAATATAGGGTAATTTTTTCAAGTTGTTTCTCGGTGACTCTACTATCACCTGATATAGCAACATCAGTGATCCAGAATTTTTTCTTCTCCACAATCACAATATCTGGGCTATTATGCTCCAAAACCCTGTCTGTATGTATTTGGAAGTCCCAAAGTAATTTTGCATGCTTATTTTCAATTACTTTTTCAGGCTTATGATCCCACCAGTTCTTTGCTACAGGCAGATGATACAATAGTTGTGACACAAATTCCATTGGACCAACTATGAGACTGTAATCAGTCTGAGCAATTTTCTTCCAACAACTCAATATATGATCGATAGTTTCATCCGCCACTTTACAGAGTCTACATGTGAGGTACTCAGCTGATTGTTCTATTCTAGCCTTAACTGCATTTGTTCTAATAGCTTGTTCTTGAGCTGCAAAAATTCAGGCTTCTGACTCTTTTTTTCACTGTTCCATTAGTGAGCCATAACCAGGTCTTTTCCTCATCTACTTTTCCTTTAATTTTTTTTTAGGAACTGTCCATGCAGTGCTTTATTATGCCAGCTTTCAGCTCGTATTTGCATTGTTGTTTTCCTGTATTGACCCTTTGTTTGCTTTACTTTAAACACCTCCTTGTTCTAATAAAAATTTGTTAGTAACGAGATGAAACACAACAGCGGTTACTTCACATCCCTCTCATCGCTGTTTGCCGTCCCGCTTGGAACTCGGACAAAGAAATGTTACCGCACATCCATTGCGTGACGACGGGAGTTCGTCCCGACTACGCCCCCTAAACTGGGATTTAAGCGTGATGAGCCACACATCTCCCTGGCCTCGGGAATCAGCTTGTCTCAGTTCTCGTATCGAGATGAGAGCCAGTGAAGTAAGGCTTGTCACAGAACGAACACATTCTCCATCTAGTGGCAGGAGTGTGAAGTGCCATTCACCATTACATTTCCTATGGCATTAGCAATACAGTGCAGAGAGATAAAAAAAGACATAAAACCTCAAACTTTGCTTTTTAAAGTTTTGGAGATTTGAAATATTGAAAAATGGAAGGTCGGACCCAAAAAAAGGGCAAACAAAGGCAGGGAAGTACAGATGTTATCACGAAACAGGGACATGCAGTAACAGTTGACACTATACCATCAATCACGCCAATGGGTACACAGAAACAGGGACAGAACTGGGACAAGACCACGTAACCGCAAACGACGTTATCACGCAACAAATGTCATCTTGGAATGAGGAATGATGTGAAGTAACCATCAACAAGTAACAAAACTAAATTAACCACTAGTTTTCCATTTCATGCCAATTTCTACAGTACTTCAGAATTTTCTGGGATTCACAGTGAGGAACTGATCTAATCCAGGTCTGCAGCCAGATAACCTAACTTACTGTGCTATCCATCCAAAAATCTGCCTATTGGTATTTGCTACTGGAAGTGTGCACACCTTCCCGTGCTGAGGATTTGGTTTGATGTGTTTGCTTTGCCCTGAGCTGATGGAAATATAAAACAGACAGGCTCAGCATGGAATCAATATGGTGGCTGTTTCTTCCTCATTCCTCCATTGTTTTCTCATATGTTCCAGCTCTATGTGAGTTTAAGCAGTAAGGCAATGGATCCCTGGGAACCAAATAGGTAGTTACAGCTCCACTTATTTTGGAGTTTATTTTACTTTATGCCATCATAGTAAAAAAAAAAAAAAGTTGTATCACTTAACATCTCTCTCCAATCAGTTTCATTTGATGGTTTTACTGTAATCATTTACATTCTGAGGAAGGTCAAGTGTTCCATAAGAAGCTAAAGTAATCTAATGGAACATATAATGTTTGTGCAGCTGGATATTTTATTTATTTGAAGTATTGAAAGACGTCTCTTCTGACTTTGCAGAAAGAAAAGAAAAGGGCAACGAGTAAACAGTAAGAAGGTCCAAGTAATTTAAGCTTCAGAGTCACTTCTTTTGGAGTTAAATCATAAAAACTTAGTAGGTTCCATGTTTCCATGTTCGGAGCAAAAGAGAAAGTTATTTAATTCTCCTGTACAACTATTAACATTTCTTAAGCTCTCTGGAATTTTCAGACAAGAACGTTTTCAGTATAATTAGATAAAGAATCTGCTCAAGGTCCTCTGTCGTGAAGACAGATGCAAAGAACTCATTCAATTTCTCTGCAATGTCCAAGTCCTCCTTAACCTCCCCTTTTCCTCCCTCACCATCCAGAGGGCCAACTGGTTCTCTGGCAGGTTTTCTACTTCTAACATATTTAAAGAAGCTTTTATTATTACCCTTTATATTGCTAGCCATGCGTTCCTCAAAATCTTTCTTTGCCTCCCTTATCATCTTCTTACATTTCTTTTGCCAGAGTTTGTGTTCCTTTTTATTTTCCTCATTTGGGGAGGATTTCCATTTACAGAAAGACCTCTCCTTGTGCTTTAGAGCCTCTCTAACTCCACTCGTTAACCATGCTGGTGTCCTCTTGGACTTAAATGAGCTCTTCTTTCTTTGTGGTATGCACTTGTGCTGGGCCTCTATTATTGTTGTTTTAAAGAGGCTCCATGCACTCTGAAGAGATTGGTTTCTTCTAACCTTCCCCTTCAATTTCTCTCTAACTAGTTTCCTCATCTGAGGGAAGTTTGCCCTTCGAAAATCAAGGGTTTTTATGTCTGATTTGGTTGACACTCTTCCTCCGACATGCATGGCAAAGGAAATTGCAGCATGGTCACTGTTCCCCAGAGGCTCAGTGACATTCACATCCCTGAACAGGTCCTGAGTATCACACAGTATTAGATCCAGAGTTGCCTGTTCTCGGGTGGGCTCCATGACAAGTTGCTCTAAGGCACAGTCATTCAGCAAGTCGAGAAACCCAGTTTCTCTTTCTTGCCCGGAGCTCGCATTGACCCAGTCAATGTGGGGATAATTGAAGTCCCCCATGATTACTATCCTATCCCTCTTAGCAACCTCCATGATTTCTCTCCTCATTTCAAGGCCCCCCTCAAGTTTTTGATCTGGTGGACGATAGAATACTCCAACTATCACATCACTCCTTGGACCTGGTAGTTTAACCCAAAGTGATTCTATGGTGGAGTCAGACCCTCTGTCCATCTCCATTCTGGTGGATTTTACCCCTTCTTTGACATAGATGGCCACTCCTCCTCCAACCCGCCCCTCTCTATCCCTTCTATAGAGTTTATAGCCTGGGATTGCTGTATCCCACTGGTTCTCCTCATCCCACCAGGTTTCTGTTATGGCTATTATATCTATGTTATCCCTAGCTGCCAAATGTTCAAGTTCTCCCATCTTTGCTCGGAGGCTTCAAGCATTGGCGTAGAAGCACCTGTACAGTGGGTCCCGCAACAACAGCTGCTGCCTTGTTCTTTTTCCCCGACAGCTTTTATTTACAGTAGACAAACTGTCACATTCCGTTATTCTCCCAGTGCTAATACCTGCTATGTCTTCTCTATGTGATTCTCTACCCTCTCCAACCTCATTCCCCAAGGATGAGGTGTTCCGAACCGGATGCCACTCAGCTCCTGTCGGCTTTCCCCCAGTTATCAGTTTAAAAGCTGCTCTGCTGCCTTTTTGAGGTTGAGTGCCAGCAATCTGGTCCCATCATGATTCAAGTGCAACCCATCCCTCCTGAACAGGTTTGGCTTGTCCCAAAATGTTCTCCAGTTCCTGACAAATCTAAAGCCCTCCTCTCGACACCATCGCCTCATCCACGCATTGAGGCTTCTGAGTTCTGCCTGCCTTGCAGGTCCTGCACGAGGAACAGGTAGCACTTCTGAAAATGCTACCTTGGAAGCCCGGGACTTCAATCTTCTACCTAACAACCTGAATTTGGCTTCCAAGACTGACCGCTTGGCCTTCCCGACATCATTGGTACCAACGTGTACCATGACCACTGGCTCCTTCCCGGTTCTCTCTAACAAGCTATCTAGATTTCTCGTGATGTCTGCAACCTTTGCACCTGGCAGGCAAGTGACCATACGGTTATCATGCTCGTCACAAACCCATCCCTCTGTATTTCTAATGATAGAATCCCCTAGTACAAGAAGCTTCTCTCCTGCAGCCTGCTCATCTACATGTACCTGATCTTGTATCTCATCAATAGTGATGAGGGAGAGATCCTCCGGTGAAACCAAATCTTCCTCTGTGTGTGCCTCATGAGGTGTGCTGAGGGAAAGAGCCTCAAACTGATTGTGCAATATGAGACTCTCTGAGCGATCCCTTGGCCTTCTACTCCTTTGAGTCACATTCCTCCACCCATCTACCTCCTGAGTTGGGGAAGTGACTTCATCCTCCGAAGTGTGCCCTGTCTCTTCTTGGACCTGGATAGTCCGTTCCGCTCTGTCCAAGAACCGCTCAAGCTCCTTAATATGTTGCTGGTCTGATATGCGAGCCTCTAGCTTTCAAAAATATGGTTTACTTGTTGTTATATGCAGTTGTTAGTATGACATTTAGCAACTTTAAAAGGGTTTTCAAGGCTAGTGAAATATTTAAAGGGTGGTTTTACCAGTTCCATTCCCCCAGTGAGTTTCCGTGACAGAGCTAGGAATCCAAACCCAGGTCTCCTGAATTCTGGTCCATTCTTCCATCCAGTACACCACACTGGGCACCACTTCTTATTCATAGAATCATAGAATCATAGAGTTGGAGGAGACCTCGAGGGCCATCCAGTCCAACCCCCTGCCATGCAGGAACCCCCATCAAACTACTCCTGACAGATGGCTATCCAACCTCTGCTTAAAAAACTCCAAAGAAGGAGACTCCACCACCCTCTATGGCAGTATATTCCTCTGCTGAACAGTTCTAACTGTCAGGAAGTTCTTCTTAAATGTTTTTTAAAAATATTTAGTGAGTTGAAAGTTCTTTAGTCAACCATTGAAGTTTCCTTAGACATCTCCCATTTTTCTTCTTCTTGGAACCATTTTATATTGTGCCTTTAATATCTCACTTCTGAGCAATTCCCTTCCATCTTGGACTCCCTTCTCTTTCAGTGTCTTGATCCATGGAATCACAGCAAATAATTCCCTAATTGTTTCTGTAACTTAATGATCTGGGATTGGTGCTCAGAATCTTTAGTTCTTTGGCCTCGCAACCACTTTCTGATACAGCAGAGAATCAGGTCAGCAGTGTAAGGGCCTTTTCACACGACCCCTAAGATCCGCTGGTCCCTTAAATTCGGACCAGAGATCTTGGGGGTTCGTTTTTGTTCCTGCGTCCCCACCCCTTAGCACTTCCTGCTCCTGTCGGCGTGAGGGGGGGAGGCAAAAAAAGGACAAAAGAAGCCTTTACTAACCTGCCCGTGCAGTCGAACTTGCCACGAGCCCCATTACTTCCTGCTTCCGTCTCAAGGGGCTCTTAAAGGGGCGGGAGGCAAAAAAACAACAGACAAGCCAGGAGAGCCGGGCACTCTTATCCGCATCTAATTTTTTATCACCTCCAAAGAGAAGGTACAAGGAAAGTGCGCTGGGTCGCGCTAAAGTGGGCGGGGTCGCACTTAATTGTCTCCAAACTCCGGAGCTGGTGGGAAAACATTTTTAAGCTCCAGAGCTGGGAGCCATTTGCAGCGCAGTTTAGGGGTCGTGTATAAAAGCCCTAACTTCCTGCAATTGATGAGCAGTACAAAATTCCATTAGCTAATCCTGATATATGTAAACGCAAGGTGCATAGCTTTCTGTTGCTTGCTTCATCCTCAGACATACAATGTCTTCCTGTTAAAAACGTCTAGTTCTCCTTTGAAAACTCAACTTTACCTGCCCTGACCTCAAAGAAGAAATCTTTGTCTTAGGTCCAAGGAAAATATGTAACAATATGCATTAACACTAAAGTACAAAGTTTTTTTTAATTGACACAATACAGATTGTGGGTGATCTGATGGCAATTTTAGTGTAATATTTTTATTATTGTTTTAATTATCAATATTTTATGTTTTAACTGTTTTAAGTCTTTTGTTGTAAGCCTCCCAGAGACCTTTGGATAGTGGGTGAAATATAGGTTGTAAAAATAAATAAATAAATAAATAAATAAATAAATAAATAAATAAATAAATACTGTATATACTCAAGTATAAGCCTAGTTTTTCAGCCCTAATTTTGGGCTGAAAAAAGGGGTCCTCGGCTTATATTCGGGTCAATACTTTTAGCCACTGAGGCAAGTTTGGGTCAGTGGCTAAAAGTCATTTTAAACATTGTGCGCCTCTTCTCCTGACCCCCCCCCATGTTTAAAATGACTTTTTAAAAAGTCATTTTAAAACAATGTTTAAAATGACTTTTAGCCACCAACTCAAGCACTTGCCTCGGTGGTTAAAAGTCATTTTAAACATCACACACACACACAGCTCACAAAGGAGGAGCTGCCAGGCCCTGCTGCATTTCCCACCCTAGATTTATACTCGAGTCAATAAATTTTCCCAGTTTTGGGGGTTTAAATTAGGGGGCCCGGCTTATACTCAGGTCGACTTATACTCAGTATATACGGTAAATAAATAAATAAATAAATAATTAAATAAATAAATAAGTAAAGTAAGATAACAGATTCCTTCTCTTTTACCCTTAGTATGCATGTATGCTTAGTTAGGGCCTGGTCACATTGGGTGAAAATGGGGCGGGGGTATGGGTTTGAGACAGACTGATTCAGTTTTTTTCTGATGATGACATTATGGAAAAGGCAAAGTGTAACAGCCTGAAACTTCTCCACCCAAATTTTTTCCATATGCTGCTGGGGCCTCTCCTTTCGAACAATTTTAATGCATTGGTGAAGGAGTGATTGTTTGACTCAGTGTAGAAAAGTGCAGTTACTGAGGAAGACAAAGATCATTTTAAAGTTATTTTAACAAATCTACTCTGGTTGGAACATAAATCTTGCTTAGTCCAAATGGACAACAGTTGCTAGGTGAGTTTTGGCTCCTGTCAAACTCTTGACATGCAATTACTAGTCTATCACACATAACTGCCATATTGTTTACATTCCATAGCCATTATCATCTTGTTACAATATATTTGCCTCCAAATAGTGAAAATTGTTTAAAAAATCTCAAATGCATACAGTGAAATAAAGTAGATAGTCCAGAATTAAAATAATCAAACACATTTTGTTGACATGAAGGTAAAGAACTAATTCTCTAAAGACTGTTATGTGATCTTATGTAGGATGATTTACTGTCTATGTTGAAATTATTGATCCTACTCAGTCTTTTCATTCAGTTTCAGGGAGAAAACTGAATAGATACTGCTAGTTGAGTGTTTAGTATCTGATTTATAAATACAATATATCCAGGTGATTACTTATTTGTATTATTGTTTTTTGGGCGGGCAGTGGGGAATTGCAAAACACAGAGAAAATGTCATATATTTAAAAATTGAACTTAATACCTTTTCAGTTCTGGTGTAGATCTTTGAGTACTTCCCAACCAAATGGGAGGGAAACATTTGTACATGGTTTTATTTTTCTGTTTCTAAGAGTTTTCAGATTAGTCATATCAATCTCTCCTCAGCAACTGGGTGACAAATATAAACAGCCTAGTCAAATTCCATCGTTTATTTTAGTGACACCATGTTTTTGCAGTTACTTAATAACACCATTGATGTAGCAAACCCTTTTGTGCACATCAAAATCTATATACAGTACTTGAAGAATTACATTAATTGGAAAAACATTGCATAGAAAAAAAGATATAGAGGAGAACTTAAATGAAAAAATCACATTTAATATAAATCATTTTTATATTTACAAGGAATTATTCATGTAGCATGCTAGAATACATTTATCTCAAATATATGTAGTTCAGTTAACACCGGTAGGTTTCTTCAGTATTAAAGTACTCCTAAGAGGCAATAGTTATGCTTCCTTTTTTCTAGATATGCCATTATCGTTGATTACTACATGTTCTCTTTCTCTCACTCTACCTTCTTCCAGTTGACAAAAGTGGCATCTCAAGTTCTTTCATATAGTCCAAACTCCTATTCCTTAGCATAGTAAAATACACTTGAGTAGGCCAATTGAACCAGTGGGAATTTGGTGAATCCCTTCCTCCTTCCATTTATTCAAATGGGTCTACTTTAACGTCAGTCTACTTTAGTACAGTACAGTAAGTAACAGAGTAGGCCCATTTGAAGCAAGTAACCTTAAGGAGTAGTTGACTAGCTAAATCCCGATTTATTCAGTGGGCCAACTCAAGTGCAATTTATTCTTGAAGACTTTCACGGCCAGGATCCAATAGCTGTTGTGAGTTTTTTGGGCAGTTTGGCCATGTTCTGGAAGGTTCCCCCCCCCCCCCCCCGATGTTTTGCCAGATTCTGTGGCTGGCATCTTCAGAGGGCAAGGAGCTCAGGGAACTAGGAGTTCTCTCTGTGCTCCAGGAAATTTTCTATTCTAACCCACCGGCTTTTGGCCACTGGGAATATAGCAGATATATTTCAGACTTCCTTATATTTTAGATAGATTTCTTGTTGTTGGGTAACCATAAAAATGCTAAGATTTCTAATAAATGTAGAGACGGTGGCAAGTGAGAACCCCATCCAGGGTTTGGAGGAAAACAGCAAGGGACAATTGACAAACAGGTTCCTCCACATTTCTCCCCCAGAGGCAATTATCTATCAGAGTTTTGGGTTAGATGGGAAATACACACACCCCTGTGTTCTGTGGCTGGCATTCTTTTTACACGACCCCTAAACTCCACCGCAAATGGCTCCCAGCTCCGGAACTTAAAATTGTTTACCCACCAGCTCCGGAGTTTACTGAAAATTAAGTGCGACCACGCCCACCTAAGTGGGTCCCAGCACACTTTTCTTGTATCTGCTCTCCAAGGGTGAAAAATCTTGATGCGGATGTGCCGGCCTCCCCTCGCTTCTTTTTGTTGTTGTTTTTTGCCTCCCGCCCCTTTAAGAGAAGGAACCAGGAAGTGACGGGGCTCCCGGCAGCTTCCACCGGCACCGGGAGGTAAGCCTTTATTCTTTTGTCCCCTTTTTTTTCTCCCACCCCTCACGCAGCCAGCAGCCAGGAAGTGCGGAGGGGTGGTGACGCACGAAGAGCGACAAACCCCTAAGATCTCTGGTCCGAATTTAAGTGACCAGCAGATCTTAGGGGTCATGTAAAAGCGCCCTTAGTTGTCTTAAATTTTGTCATTGCTCTTTGTCTCCCATATTTTTACCTTCTTTCAAAAAAAAAACTGAGAAAGGAATATTTACTCTGTATTCTTTTGAGATTTATATTTCTTGGCAGCTCAAATAACTGGCCGTGTTTCGGCAGCAAATGCCACAAGTAAACAGATGAAAGTGTGTCTTATATTTTTACTTTGTCAAATGTTATTGATTTGTCATTTTGAGGGTGTTCTGTTTATTGCGGCAAATGCTGTTAACCGCTGCAACTTGGCTTTTTTTCAGATTTCCATCAGAAGTGTTCTCTCGAGGTCAAATAAGTGAATTATCAACTTTATCCCCTGTTATCCACTGAACAGATTTTGCTGCTGACACCCCTGAGTGAGCTGGTCATTTTTTTGTTTGCTTTGTTTTTCTCTGTAGAACAAAGCCACGGGATCATAATGTTAACTGACACTTTTGGAAGACAGAGGTTCGTGCAACCCAGGCCTGAAAGTGGGGTTAGGAAATAATATGCCATGTGGGAGGCAGCCTTTAATACCCCTGTTGTTTGTGAACTGATGTGAGTTGATTCAGTTACAAAATAGCTGAATGCAGAAGGGTTTTTAGAATGGAATCAGATCTCCCGTGTGGCCCTGTTGTCTGATGGGCAATATAAAAATCAAATAAATAAGCAAAAAAGCAAACACCCCAATCACATTATGTTCTTTCCTTTGTAGAAGACTTCCCCAACATGCCCTCAAATGTCTTGAGCTCTAATTCCCATTATTTCTGGCCAGTATGCCCAAGTGACTGATGCCTGGAGATGCTTGGAGTTGTAACATGACCCCATGACTTAAATTAGTCTGTAAACACCCACTACCATGTTTTCTTCTATTTTTTCCTCTTTTGCCAGAGGCTGGGTATCATCACTATGGCTATTCTGACTTCTTGGTATGGCGGCTCCCAACAACAGTTTTCATCCAACAGGCTCTTCTTTCTGCAATTCTTGTCAGACCACACCTGGAGTCCTGTGTCCAGTTCTGTGCGCCTCAATTTAAAAAGGATGTTGACAGCCTGGAGCGGGTGCAGAGGAGGGCGACCATTTACTAAGAAAGAACTGTCAGTGGGAGGGAGACATCCTAGATTTTCATGTGCTCTGATTCCAGCTCCCTCCTTTAATGTTTTATATTTCCCTGTCCTGCTCACCTTCCAAAACTGCATTTTTGTCCACTACAGGGTTACATCAGTTTGACACTAGTGAAAGCTGTCTTGCCTCCCTCTTAAATAATGCTTCGTTTTTGCTATAGTATAGAAGAGTGTGCAAGAGTTCTCTGTTGCCCCACCAAACTACAAATCCCACAACTCCATAGGATGAAGACATGACTAGTAAAGTAGAATCACGCTGATTTAATTTTGTGGTACAAATACTCCTTACACATAATTGTTGCAGGGAGATGATAACCTTAGTGGCATTTACAGGGCTTCATCGATAAACTCAAAAAGGACAAAAGGTTCCGGTAGCCCTCATTTGTCCCCTCTTTTCCCTCTCCAACTGCATTCGTGTTGTTTTAGCAAATGCAGGTTTGGGGAGTTCGTTTCTTGAGCAAACAAACTTGCTTTAATTTGGTCTTTTGCTCTCTAATACAACCAAGGGAGGGATTGGATTTAGAGAACCTTTCTTCAGGTGTCCGCTGAAAATGCTTATGTTTCCCACTAGGCTACAAATAGGTTGAGTTGGGCTGCTCTCAGTGAGCACTGAGAGGAAAGGCAGAGCAGAGAGCTATTAAGCAATTCCTCATGTGAACAATGTTGGCTTTTTATTCTTTTGTGAATGAATAATTAAAAAAAACCCAACCACTACAACCCGAAAACAATTTCCCCCAAGATATCCCATAAAGTTAAACAAAAAACACCAAAAAGCCAAAAACAAATGCAGCTAAAACAAATTTATTTGGAAACCTTCAGTGCAGGCAGAATTTGAAAAATGCACGGAGATCTGCGGTGTTTTTACATGTAGAAATTAAGGAAGAGACACACTTAATTATATGCTCTGTGTTTGTCCATATGCTCTCGGATTACAAATCTTACTACTGTATTTAAGCAAATTGAGGAGCCTTTGCTTTTTCCTTTTTCTTAAGTGGACAAAGGACAGTGCCTGGAGTTGGTTGTGTTGAAGGAAGAGTTGTTGCCTGGCGTTTTATGTTCTCAACTTCAATCAGCTGATGCTGGCAGTATCCCAAAAGGGGGGCCCTCTGTAGGCCATTTTCAGCATTTTGCTGCAATTAAACTCCTCTGGTTTTAGCCCTCAGGCAATTTAGTACCTTTTTACATATGCACATTATGAACTTTTGACCAGGGCCTGGTAGTCATATATTAGAGAGAACAGCTTTTGAAAGCAGACTTAACAAGTTCCTCTGAGTATTACATTCTGAGTTGGTTGTGCAAAAGATAATTTAACCAACATGCAGGGAGGCCATTCCGAATCTTACTGATGATCCTAAATACATGTCTGTCTCTCTCCCTCCCTCTCTCCACCCCCCTTTTCTTGTTTCCTCTGGAAGCTGGTAGCAAGAGCTCTCAAAGTATGTGATTGATCTTTTATTCAGTAGCTAACGAGGGCTGTGATTCTATTAGTGCTCTACAAGGCAAGGGAACAGTGATTTAATGAAGTGTCTAGTGAGTTGGTCATAGATTTATCCTGTTGCCTCTAATTTGCAGAGCCATGGCAAGTGTTAAAAGACACTGTGCTCTCGCTGCCATTAGGCAGGTATTTCCTTAGCAAATTGCTGTAAGGTCAGGTGTAGTTACCTTAGCTGAGACAATGCCTTACCTCCTTGGTGTCTCCAGATGACAGCCGCTGCACTCAGCATTCACTGGAGCAGAAACGCAGGAGACCAGAGGTCCATCCTGAGGCCCCCTTAACTGATGTTGGAGCAGATGAACTGCCAAGTACAGCTAATAGAGTCATAATTGGCGATGAGAACTGGGAAGGCACAATGACATCTTAATACAAACGGGTGTGCACTGCAGTTGCTGCCAGCGGTTGTTCAAATGCACATTGGCGGAGTGCACAAATGTGTGTTTTCCGGGCCTCCATTTGAAGCAAATCGGTGGTATGGCTTTATTGGACTGCCGTTAAAATAACGGAGGCTGGTCGTTGGGAGAAAAATCCCATGCCCATCAAAACATGTGCTTTTCAAGTGACATTAATGTGTTTACCGAACACTTAGCTGAGCATGTAATCTGTCAGCTTTAACTCTAAAATGATGCAGCAGAAAGTTGGCATATTGCTCTAAAAAGCTGATATCTAATAAATATGGCTTGATATATTTTTTTTTTTTGCTCCATCAATTGTCAGGGTTTTTATCCCTGACTGCTTCCATGGATCATTGATTTCCACCACCACCCCCGTTAGCTAATTGAGCTACTTGCTCATGGCTGCAATTCACTGATACACTGTGTTGTTAAAACTGGTGTTGCAAACTTTTGTATCTGCAGTAAGAGCCTCGTGGCACAGTGGTTAAATGCCTGTACTGCAGGTAAAACTGTGCTCACGACCTGGGGGTTCAATCCCAGGTAGCAGGCTCATGGTTGACTCTGCCTTCCATCCCTCCGAGGTCGGTAAAATGAGTACCCAGCTTGCTGGGGTGTGGGAGAATGTGTAGCCTGCATACTATAATTAAAACTGTAAACCGCCCAGAGACTACGTGAAGTGGTATGGGGTGGTATATAAGCAGAACAATTTAATCATAGATCATCTTTATTTAAGGACAGCTTCTTCTGCTGAGATAACGGGTAGAAATATAAAGAGAATATGGGCACTGTTGAGAATAAATTGAAGGGTGGGAGTAGTGGTGACGACAAGTGTTTATTCTTTCTGTGTGCCCACCCAGATACTGTTGTGTTGAATGAAGAGCCCAAGTGAATGGGCTAGTATGGTACGGCAGGTTGAGGGCAAGATTTGTTCCACCTGCCAGTTGTTTGGCATTTAATTATTTCATGTTCCTTTCACCCTTTTTTAAATCTGCAAATTATTTATAGACTATCTGGATTCCATCCTGGGACTCAAGATGTTTCCATCGTGAGACTGCATAAGATTCTCATGTGGTGTCATTTCCAGGTACTGATCTGAAACAAATCTGATCAGTTTCACCAGATGCTCCATCACATGTCTTCAGATGATAAAGAGGGGGTCAACTCTCCCTATCACATACACATTTCCATTCACAGTGACCATGTGAGCTCTACTACCTTGAAATAAAATGAATGTTCCAGGTCACCCAGTAAACGTAACTGAGTGAGTAGGGATTCAAATACTGTTTCGTCTGGATGTACTCTGGCATCTTCATCCCCAGAAGAACATAAGAACATAAGAAGAGCCATGCTGGATCAGGCCAAAGGCCCATCTATTCCAGCTTCCTGTATCTCACAGTGGCCCCACCAAATGCCTATGGGAGTGCATGAGACTAGATATCTGTCTCCTGATACCACTCTCCTGCATCTGGTCCTTGAAGTACCCTGGTTTTAAGCTTGGAGATTACACATCTCCATCATGGTTTGTAACCTGTGATGGACTTTTCCTCCAGGAATGAATCTGTCCAATCCCCTTTTGAAGGCATCCAGGCCAGATGCCATCACCACATCCTGTGGCAGGGAGTTCCACAGACTAACAATACACTGGGTAATAAAAATCTTTTCTTTTGTCTCTTCTCACTCTCCCAACCCTCAGTTTGAGTCAATGTCCCCTAGTTCTGGTAGTTTGTGAGAGGGAGAAGAGCATCCCTCTATTCACTTTACTCATGCCCTGCATTATTTTGTACGTCTCAATCATATCCCCTCTCAGGCACCTTTTTTTCCATACTAAAGAGCCCCATACATAACTGAATTTCAGGTATTAATAATGACAATAACCTGACACTAGATTTTTTTTCTTTTTTGATTTGTCCTGAAGTAACATAGTTTTGCTCAACTATAAAGGCAGATTCACATTGTTCACCAAAAGGAACTTGTTTGATAAATAAATTGGACTAAGGATGTCAGTATTTGTTAAATTTTGCAACCGACAGCTGAAAATGTAAACATTTTCCTCCTCACCAGGTATGATGTGTGTGTTTTGTTTTGTTTTGCTTTGCATTTCAGGAGTTTTCTAGCCAAAATAAACAAAAAATTGCAGAAAGGATGTTTGTGAAAACGTCTTGAATAGATACTTCCCATTTTTGCACAAAGTACTGGGTTTTCCTACACAGTACACAGTTTTAAACACAAAATATTTTTGAATTAAATACTGTACAGTGGTACTGCAGTTTTCAAGTAACTTGATTTATGAGTGTTTTGCAAAATTTTAATAAAATTTTGCTTCAGTTTGCAAGCAATGTCTTGCAAAATGAGCACCGTTCTTTGAACTAGTTGTTGGCATCCCTGTTCTCTTTCTTTCTAAAAACTGCTTTGGTCCAATATTTCAAGCTTCATCAAAAGTTGCTAACATTGGATGGAAAACAACACAGTACAACTGTTTTGGCAATAGTTGACTGTTATAAAACACACTTTTAAAACCCTCTTGTGATAAATTAAAAACTCACAAATTCCAAACATTAGCTTTCTTCAGCTACATGCTTACTTTAAAAACAACAACAACTAGAAGTGCTTTTTTATTTGCTTAAAAGCACATGTGTGTATTCACGATCTGGCACAGCCCTTCTTACTGGCAGTTTTTGAGTGATGTGATTTTTCACCACCATTTAGTGAATTTACACTAAGCATAACTGCAAAGTAATTAAAAGGCTACACACACCACAGACGTGTAGTTAATCCACCCCCATTAGATGATCATGTTATGTGATATAATTACAGAGCCATTCATGGGAGAAAAGAGTTGATCGCAAGTGACTTGTTATGTGTAACAGTTTACATCCAAACTCAGATGGCTGCCTTGGGTTGGGATCCTTCCAATCCGCTGGTCTATCAGCCCATCTGGCTCTGGAAAGACAAGCCTGGGATCTGACAGGGAGCAGAAGGAGGCTGGCAGACACATCTCCAGGTATCCCTAATACAATGGACTTGTTTGCGTGGATTAGAGATGGGCACGAAATGAACAATTTTTTGTTTCCGTTTTCATTTTTTCGTTTCGTTACGTAACAAAACGACAAATGAATTTTGTCTCTAAAATGAAACGAAACGAACAGAAACACCAGAAATTTTGTCATCTGTTTCGTTTTCGTTACGGCAATACATTGAACTGCTTTAAATGCTAAAAAAAATAAAAAAAATTGAAATAAATGGTAATGAAGCGGTAACAAAACGAACAAAAACGAAAATGAATTTTTTGCAAAAATTCACAAAAAAGGAAACGAACCAAAACGGACCCCCTAAACGACAAACGACAAACGAAACGCCATTTTTTAATTCGTGCCCATCTCTAGCGTGGATATTAATTTGCAAGCCACTTTGGGAACAAGTCCTGGCTAAAATGTCGACACTCGTGTCTTATCCAATTTCATTATAGTATTTTCTAGCACGGTTCCATTTCATCATCATAAGAGGAGGGAAAAAAGTCTCTGATGGGACTAAAAATCTAAGCCTTTTAGCCCATAGATCATTTTCCTAGGAAACTCCATAAATGGCTTATTGTAGATGAGATGATGTGGTTGAGAGCGCATCCAAATCAATAAAAGACCAGCCTGAACCTAGCAAAGTGCTTTCATTTTGATTCTTCTTCCTAAGTAACTAAGTGGTATGACAGGAGGGGTGAGAGAAGCATGCCTTAAAACTTTACATGTTTCTAATTCCTACTGTAGGCGCCTGGAGTAGGAACTGGCAAACCACTTCAGTATTCCTGCCAAGAAAACTCCATGGACATGGAGTCATGAAGGGTCGGTCACTCACGACTGTAACGACACAACACACACACACACACACACACACACACACACACACACACACACACACACACACACACACACACACACACACTTCCTACACTTCTAGAAGTCCCCTCCTCTTCTAAATAGGATTCATATCCTTCTGTTTCAATCCGTAAATAGTATGTGCATTGTATGTCTGTAAGTGATACGTGCTATATTTGGAAAAATGTGTAAAAACAAATAATATTATTTGTGGATTTCTGGAGTGACCATGGGACGGAGAAAATTCGTGAGCGATAATAACAGACTTAAATACCATATCCATGGGATTCCTTGTATCCAACCCAACAACCGTGTATCCCAATTGAAAATAAAAGAGTGAAAAAAACCTGAACAAGATGCTGAGTTGATGGGAAAGAAGGAGACCCTTCACCTTACAAATAAACTTCCCTTGCCTTTCCTGCTTCAAAGTCATTGCTCAACAACAAAGAAGGACAGAAAGAGAGAGGAACGGGAGCAAATGTAGAGACGCACAGGCTCCCTGCATCGCCCATGAAAGTAGAACTGTGTCTATTGCCCTTTTTGATTTCTTACAAATGCCTTAGGGAGGGGGCATTCTCCAGACAGCTGGGGAAAGGGTTAAAATAGAAGAGAGCACACACCCATCCAGCACCTCACCGGCCAGGGCCCTCTCTGTCCTACCTGCACCATTCATGGTCTATATCAGGCATGCCCAAACTTCGGCCCTCCAGATGTTTTGGACAGCAACTCCCACAGTCCTTTGCCATTGGCAATCTAAGCTTTGAATTCTGGGAGTTGTAGTCTAAAACATCAGGAGGGCCGAGGTTTGGACATGCCTGGTCTGTATAATCAAGCCTTTCCATTGGCATTTCTCTGTTAATGAGGAGGGAGTTCTCCTACAGAACTGGGAATGTATAGATAGATACTGGCACTGATCTGGTAAGGATAAGAGAACATAAGAACATAAGAAGAGTCATGCTGGATCAGGCCAAAGGCCCATCAAGTCGAGCTTCCTGTATCTCACAGTGGCCCCACCAGATGCGTCTGGGAGCGCACGAGACTAGATATCTGTCTCCTGATACCACTCCCCTGCATCTGGTCCTTGAAGTACCCCTGTTTTAAGCCTGGAGATTACACATCTCCATCATGGTTTGTAACCTGTGATGGACTTTTCCTCCAGGAATCTGTCCAATCCCCTTTTGAAGGCATCCAGGCCAGATGCCATCACCACCTCCTGTGGCAGGGAGTTCCACAGGTTTGGGCACAAGTGTTTTCAAAAGGACATATAAGGAGGTGGGTACAATCAGTGTGCCCTTATTCAGTTATAGAGCAGGTTCGAAGAGGAAAGCACAGCATTTTTCACAACTCAGAATTTGAGAGAGGGAGAGAATTGATTGTGTATCAGGTAACTTTGTCCATCATCTATGCTACTTATTTTAACTTTCAGAGTATTCTGTGCTCTTTGGATTGGATCTGAAGGTGTCTCTCCACAAGTAATATGACTCTTCAGCTCCCTGAAAACAGATTAACAAGTTGGTGGAAGTGTGTTGGGTGAGAAAAAGTAAACTGAATTCAGAGGAATCCTTCTGTTTGCTTAAATGTTTGCATACTACTTTATTATGTGTAGCCTGCGTACTGTAATTAAACTGTAAACTGCCCAGAGACTATTTGAAGTATAGGGCGGTATATAAGCAGAACATTTTGCTTTGCTTTTATCTAGTAAAATGAATATACCACAACCTATATTTTTCTAATTGCTTATTTCTCACAAAATAGTCAGGTATTATGATGCTGCACCATGAAAAACATTTCACAGACTGCACAACATTGTACATACGGAATGCTAGAGCCATCCCTGCTGTGTGGCCACATTCCAACAACTTTGTGATGCCTTTCTCTGTTAGTAGGGAGAAAGATGTGTCATCCCATGTGTTACAAACCTATTCTTATGTCAGTGGTTCTGATGGTCTGCCAACCAGAACTGGATCATTCATCCTGAAATTTTATTTACAAATAAGCAAATCCATGTCAAATATGCTTGAATTCAAGTCGGTCTGGCCTAACTAAATCCAACTCAGTCCACCAGATCTCATAGCGAAGAAGATAGGTCACTTCTATGAAGAATTTGGGACTCTATTTTCAGTTCACTGCAGGCTAAACAATGCAAAGCTTTGAGAAGTTAATTTTTAGAGCACATCTTTCGGAATCCTCAAGCCAGTAGGGTCCAGAGCTGAATTAATCCCTACTGCAGTCATATTCAGAACCTTTGGGATGTCCCAGATTTCTGAAACCACTTCTTACCACATTGTTATTTGGTGGTTCTACCTTATTTTGCCTCTGATTGTACTCAGCACTGCAAGGCAGTAGCCTTTACACCCGAATTTTGCCCTCATGCTAAAAGAGATTCCCTTCCCTTTCTCTCTAACCTTGTAGTTTTGAACAGCAGGGAACACTGAAATTATGTTCTTTGTCCTCATTTTTTTCTGCTCTCCTGGCATAGGTATGAAGAGCAACATGTTCTGCTTATATACTGCCCCATAGCACTTCAAGCACTCCCAGGGTGGTTTATATTTTTTTTAATTATGCAGACTACACATTGCTCCCCCCCCCCCCGGCCAGCAAGCTGGGCACTCATTTTACTGACCTCAGAAGGATGGAAGGCTGAGTCAACCATGAGCCTGCTACATGGGATTGAACCCCAGGTTGTGATCACAGTTTTAGCCGCAGTGCAGGCATTTAACCACTGCACCATGAGAGCAAATAAGATGCTTCAGTTTTATAAACCCAATGAAGTTTCTCATTCTATGTGAATCTGGAATTTGGCTTAGATTGTGCAATCGAACAAGCCAGGATCATAAACCATGGCTGAAATCTGTCCTTGTGTTGCCTCTCAACCTTTAGTTAATTTTTCTTCCCCTTCATTTCCCTTGCAGCTCTCCATGATTTCTGAAAACCTGATCTTGGGGGCTCCAACCCTCTGGAGATAGTCTGGAGAATACATAGGTTCACAGGTGTAATGGGGGACAGAGGATCCTCCATGCCCCTTTTCACTAATGCAGTGGTTCTCGACCTGTGGGTCCCCAGATGCTCCTGGATTGCAACTTCTAGAAATCCCTTCCAGCACAGCGAGTGGTGGAGGCTTCTGTGGGTTGCATTCCAGGAACACAGGTTGAGAACCACTATAGTGGAATAATCCTGTTGTTTGTTGACACATTGTTTGATTCTGGAATTGCCTTTATTTCATCAAGTCACAATTTGTCACATGGTGTGGGGCGGAGATATGTGTGTGGACATAAGCTGCTGTTAATGAATGTGTAAGTCAATGGTGATGAACCTTTTAGAAACCGAGTGCCCAAACTGCAATTCAAAACCCACTAATTTTTCGCAAAGTGCCAATACAGCAATTTAACCCGAATACAGGTGGCTGTGAGGGGGCGACATCGGGGGCCCACAGAAAGGGCTCTGTGTACCACCTTTGGCTCCTGTGCCATAGATTAGCCATCACTGGTATAAGTAAACTGTACTATACCATTTCTCCTGAAAAGAGCAATTAAGTTGTTTAAACCACATTAGCTACCTTCACCAACTTTTTAGTACCTTTAAGTAAATGCAGTGCATATTGTGATATTCCTTGAAATAATTACCTATGCATTCTAATTGGTCAAGAAGAGACACTAATGTTTCTTGACCATGCCTATTGACCAGTTTGTGTTTTTGCATGTGGTTAATAATTTATTCTTTGAAAAAAATCTATGTGCATTAAAGTCTTTGATCTCATCATGCATTTCAAAGCCAACAATTCCATTTTCATTTCTTTTTTTTTAATTTTCAAAGAGGAAAGGAAAATCATTTTAAAAGTTTTTTTTTTCAAAGTGGGGGAAGTGCTAGCTAACACTCATCCATACTAATGAGATGGCACATTAATATAGTTTTTTTTTAATCAAGGCAAGCTTACTGTACTCTGCAGGTGAAAAGTATTTGAATACAAGACTTAATGCATCTAGTAGATTAAAAGAGAAATTAAAGAGTTGAGACTAAGAAGAGATCAAAGGCTGTCTTTTTCATTGTTCTTTTTATTGTTTATTGACTTCAAAAAGACTTTTTAGTTTAAGCTGACTTTAATATCTCTTGAATGCTCTTTTGTAAAGTGACTTTGAAAACTCATGGATAATGTCTTCATTAAGTGGAGAAAAATCTTGGTGAAAATATAACTGTAACTTTGCTTTCATTATAGAAGAAAGAGATAACACTTTGCTTAATTAAGGCCTGTTTTCCCTCTGTTCTTAATTTTATGAACATTTTAGGGGAGCTGAAATTCCTGCTGATAACAGCTTGAAATAGTTCTCCCCAAATTTACATTGCTAGGTTTCTATAGGCATGTAACAATATGAAGTTTCCAGCTGTATTTATTAATTATATTGCTTCTTGGTGTTTTCGCTAAAAACCAAATACAGTATTGTGCTTTCTGTCACGAAACGTGGCACGTAGGGTTTTTTTCCCTGCAGAATCTTTTTACTATGTATATATGCAAAATAAATTGTCTAATATAAACACCTTTATGGTGTCTACAGTTAACTAGTTTACAAACATAATTTTCAAGGTTGGTTTAGAAGCTCAATTACCACTGAAATGGAGGGGATAAATGTCCCTGTGAGCAGCCATAAAAATTGCATGTTTTGTAGCATTTGCAGGGGATAAACAAGCTTCCACCCCGTTCTCTTGCTTTGTATGTAGAAATAGTATACAGGCCACTGAAGATATATTGGTTTGCAATGCTTCTCTGCAGCTTCTCCCACAGATGTCACAGAATTATTCCTTCTGGAATCCTGAAATCATAGGGTCATCAAGGAGTTGTTTCTGTTGGCCACAGCCCACCCATGGAAGTGGTTTTGATGGCAGCTACTAACGCATATAACTTAGCAATGTGTTAAACTGTTTGCCAAATAAAAGATTTCTCAGATTCCTGTGTAAAATTGTAGAGAGGAATGGGTTGTCCAGATTGGAGCATTCTGTATAAACCAGTTGGTGAGAGCTGCCTTTGTGCTGACCACGGTACGAGCACCTCCAAAAAACATACCTTCTCATGTTATTCATTCTGAAGAGAGCAGCATTAGAATTCTACTACTGGAAATCTGAGAATACATTGTTAGAATTATCGCTGCTGGTACAACTCTGTAATGATTTTCATTGTCAACTGAGGGCGTTTATACACGACCACTAAGCTCCGCCGCAAATGGCTGCAAGGTCCGGACCTTAAAAATGTTTACCCACCAGCTCCGGACTTTGCAGACAATTAAGTGCGACCCCGCCCACTTTAGCAAGACCAAACAGCAGTTTTCTTGTACCTGCTTTTTGGAGGTGACAAATATTTGATCCGGTGTAAGGATAGTGAGTGCGGGGCTCTCCTGGCTTCCGTTTGTTCTTTTTTTGCGCCCCGCCCCTTTAAGAGATCTGAATGCTGCCCGGAACAAAACGGAGGTAAACCGGCAGTCTTTGCTTTCTTTTTTCTCCGTCCCTCAGGCAGCCAGCAACCAGGAAGTGCCGAGGGGGGTGGGGACAGAGGAAGACAGAGGAAGAGCGACAAACCCCTAAGATCTCTAGTCCGAATTTAAGTGGCCAGCGGATCTTAGGGGTCGTGTAAAAAGGCCCATAGTTCATGATCTGAGTGACATGAAGTGTTCTTATATGATGTTAATTTCACACAGGAGAGTTAATTTCCTAAATAATCAAATTAATTTGGACTGGATTTTTATCCATGTGCATTCTCTATTCAGTCTCTCTCTCTCTCTCTCTCTCTCTCTCTCACTCACACACACACACACACACACACACACACACACACACACACACACACACACACACACACACACACAGACAGAGAGAGAGAGAGAGAGAGAGAGAGAGAGAGAGAGAGAGAGAGAGAGAGAGAGAGAGAGAGAGACAGAGAGAGAGAGAGAGAGAGAGAAAAACAGGATGAACAAGAAAAACTAGGTCTATGTTCTTATCAAGATTAAACATATTCTCTTGAAAACAATATACTCCTCACACTAAAATCAGTGCTGCTGTTTCTGGTCACACAGGGTGGACTTCTTTTTCATGGCAAAGGCAGTCTGCAAAGCCAGACTTAATAGATGTTGTATGTATACTTAGGCTGCAGTGGTTAACCCACTTACTTGTGAATTGACCTTATTTTTATCAAATTGTTTTTTCCTCCTCTTTTGAATACACATGTGTGGAATTTGCTGCTGAAAGTTGTTGGCAGAGATATGTGAATGGCCGAGTTAACATTGGAGTAAAAGTAACACAGAAAAACTGAGTTTGCTTTATCAACATTTGGTCCTCTTTTATTAATTTTTGTAAACTTAATCTTCTCTTTCTAGATGGAAGGCATTGTTTACAGATGCTTTCTCTTTCTTCTTGTTTCAATTTGAATGGGTTTGATTGTGCATTTGATCATTTGTCTCCTTATGGTTTGATGGTGTAAATGTCTGTTAGTCAGCTTTCTGTGTCTTTGTATTTGCTTGTCTATGGAATAAATTATATATGGTTTTTTTAAAAAAATGCAACAAATCATTCCTATTGTGAGTGCAAATAATATAAAAATCAATAGGCAGTTAAGTTGCTTAGGTATATTGGCCAAAATCCAATCTAAGACCAACTGAGGAAAACCGTGTTGTGTTTTTCAGATTGATACAATTCTATTTCCTAGGCACATGGTGGATGGTGGTACCTCTTGTGCACGTGGGTGTGCAGAGTACAAAGTTCACCAGATCCACCCATTGTACTTCATCCTAAATGAGGCATGTGTAAGTGCAGCACCCTTGCAGTAACAGAATACATGGTTGACTCAGCCTTCCGTCCTTCCAAGGTCAGTAAAATGAGTACCCAGCTTGCTGGGGGGGATGTGTAGCCTGCATACTATAGTTAAAACTGTAAACCGCCCAGAGACTACTTGAAGTGGTATGGGGTGGTATATAAGCAGACCACTTTGCTTTTGCTTTGATATAACTGATATGGTACCCTCTATTATATTATTTATTTATTTATTATATTTCTATACCGCCCATCTTCCGGACGGAACTCTGAGCGGTTTACAATTAAAACAAGACAAACAGAATATTACAAAAAAGAGCAAGTGAGAGCAAATAAAATAAGGAGGGACGAGACTCTCCACCAGAGGCGACGCGGACGGCAATAAAAAAAAGAGAAGAAAAGAAAAGAAAAGAAATAAGTAAGAAGGTTGCCATATGCCTCTTTAAAAAGGAAGGTTTTCAGGGCCTTTTTAAAGACGGGCAGGGACTGTGCAAGGCGCAGCTCACTAGGGAGATGATTCCACAATATGCGGCCCACCACAGAGAAGGCACGGTTACGTGCCTCCCTGGGTGTGGCCACCCTAAGTGAGCGAGCCTGCACCATTCTCGTGGGCCTGACCCCAGTTGACCTCTGGGAGATACACTCCGACAGGTACTCTGGTCCCAATGTTAAAAGTGAAAGCTACAATGTAAATTGGTCACATATTTATGTTTATATATAACATCTCTGATGTTGCCAATTATCCTTTTTCATTGTTGTTGTGTTTTATCTCCTTGAACTTTTGCACCTCCTTGAGTTGCCTTTGTACAAGCAGGTGGTATCTACATTTCAAATAAACTAAACATACATATGAACCAAAAAAAGGCCCCTTTCATGACTTGATGATAGAGAACTATCTCATATTTCATATGCTCTTACAAAGAATTGAACCAGTGATAATTCGCAAAGCAGTGTATGTCTCCTCAGATGACCATGTATTCAAAAAGTCTCCATAGCAGAAAGTATTGCAGAGTGCTGAGTTTTTGGTTAAATTCCTCTTGCTCGGCAGCAGAAGAGCAAGGCTTCACAAAGCAGAATGGCTACCTGTTTTCTCATCAACTGGCACTTACAGTCTCAATACGTCACTCTGAGACATTAGTGGGAGCAAGAATACAAGGGCTCATTTACTTATAATTGATCAAACAATGAACTGGGATATATGACTGCTTTTCAGCAGCATGGCGGAACAGACTAACTAAAAGGAGAGGAATACAAAGCAGTGAGGCGGGGCTTTCTTTGAATTCAGATGCAAGAGGGAACAATTGGTTAGTACTGGATAGATTGACACGCACGCCAGCCCAGAAAGTTCCCTCTCAATCACTCAAACTATAGGAAACTTTTGAAGTTGCAGCAGCAGTAGCAGCAACAACAATAACGTCTATAAGAAATAATGTGGATATAGCTGCATATAAGTTGTCATACAGACTCCAAATATTATAAAATAATGTTTGCTAAATCAGAGTGTTTGATATGATAAACATATAATGACATAATGGTTTGCCTAGATGTCCTAAGCACATCCAATCTCGCTTAATTTCAGAAGCTAAGCAGGGTCGGCACTGGTTAGTACTTGGATGGGCGACCACCAGGGAATACCAGGTGCTGTAGGCGTCTGGAGTAGGAACTGGCAAGCCACTCCAGTACTCCTGCCAAGAAAACTCCATGGACATGGAGTCACGTAGAGTTGGTCACGACTGTAACGACACAACACACAACACACACACACAGTTCTCTATGTCACCCCACCTCTTCTTGCTATTTTTAAATAGCATTTATATTTATCCTGTAGTTTATTTTTTTCTCTTTATCACAAGTAAAAGCATAAAAAGACAAGCTAGTAGTTTCGCTTCCGTATTAGACTCTGTGCTTAGATTAACACTGTGTCTGTTTAAATTACAGCTGCATTAATTACATATAATACAGTCACTGGATAAGGTGCCACTTCCTTATGTTTTAATGAGGTTAGAGTGCATTTGATATATCTGTACATGGAGAGAGGGCGATTCTTGGAGGGGTTGTCTAATTTAAGGGGAGGACAGATGTCTACAGCTATTAGGAGGCACCAGCTTTTACTACTTTTCAGTCAAATGGAATTGCTAACCATATAAAGGGTAGTTTTCCCTTTTATCTTCCCATTTGCCTTTTTTTAACATTTATTGTTTAATTAAAATGTTATATATTGGGGGGAAAGATACTTTTCTGTTTTTGAACAGTAACTTTGATTTTTATTTTGGTAGCATTAATAATCATTTTTTGAGTTGCTGTAACTAGAGATGGGCACAAAACGCTAAAATGGTGTTTCGTTTCATTTTTCATTTTGTTTCTCCTCATTTTGTTTCATTCCATTTATAATACATTTTCTTAAAAAAATCATTTCATTTTTAATTTTTATTCATTATTTGTTTTCCCCCCCTAATTGGACATGTTTGGGAAAAGGCATGGGACTTTCAAACTGTCTTTGAGCCACTGAAGCAAGCGTTTTGTTTCATTTTTTTTTGTTTCCCCCAAATGCGCCTGATTGGGAGGGAAGTGCGGGGTTTTTAAACTGTCTTTGAGCCACTGAAGCAAGAGGCGGCTGCAGCCATCACCACTTGCTTTGGTGGCTAAAGACAGTTTAAAAACCCCATGCTCCCCCCCCCCAAAAAAAAATCGGGTGTGTTGGGGGGGAATGAAAAATGAAACAAAACAAATTGAAAATTTCCAGTTTTGTTTTTCTTTAAAAATCAGTTCATTTTTCATTTTGTTCTGAAATGAAATGGAAAAAAAAAAAATGAAGCAAAAAATAATAATTCCATGCCCTAGCTGTACCCTAGATGTCATGAGCACATCCGTTGTTGCCTGACCTCGGAAGATAAGCAAGGTCAGCCGTGGCTAGTACTTGGATGGGCGACCACCAGGGAATACCAGGTGCTGTAGGCACCTGGAGTAGGAACTGGCAAGCCACTCCAGTATTCCTGCCAAGAAAACTCCATGGACATGGGGTCACAAAGAATCGGTCATGACTACAGTGGTCCCCCGCCCTTTCACGGTTCATATAATGCGGTCCTGCTATATTGCGGGACCACAGTATATGAAAAAAGACCCCCTGGGGTAAGGGGGGGGAATCCCTCAGAGGCATCAGAAATGATTTTTGGTGATCCAGAAGTCACTTCCAGTTTTCCAGAAGTCACTTCCGGTTCACAGGGAGGCCCTTTTGAGACCTCCAGAAGGCTCAGGAAGGCCCTCGCAGGCCCATTCAGGGCAGTGCCAGGCTGGGGGTAAGTACAAGAGCCCCCAGCTAGACCTCCCAGGCCTGACCCGACCTGCATCCGCATATCGCAGATTTTCAATTGTCATGGGTTGTCTCAGGTCCCTAACCCCCGCGATAGGTGGGGGGTCACTGTAGAATGATACAACAACAACAACAACAACAACAACAACAACAACAACAACAACAACAGTGTATCAAGATGGGGGAAACCTTTACTGTATCCCTTAAAAATGACAAGTAAGGTGATCCTTTGGGTTTTCAATACTCCTGATCAAATAAAGATGACACAGAACATGGGGTTGCCACCAACATTGGTCCCGATGTAATCCCCTTTGACTATTCCTTATGAGAACAAGAGGCGACAAAGGTGTCAACTGGCTGCTGGTCCCACATTCCCAGCAGCCTGGAATCCATTGGCTTCTCCTACAGGTATCTGCAGATCTGGGGGTAGTATAGCAGGGGTGGTCTAGAAATGTTGTGGATCCTGTGTTCAGAGGAGTACCTGAAGACTGCAGACTGTTGGGTGGTAGAAAGGGAAAGCACACTTGGTTGTATTGATATATCAAAGTATGATGTTTTATTAATTTAGTAAACCTGTCCCTTGGCCCTGCCATGCTGTCACTTTTTTAACAGATTTAGATTTTTGATCAAGTGGCTTTCCCGGTCTTATTGGACAGCAAGCCCCATCAGACAGCATAGCTAACAACAGCTGCAGGGTGTGTGTCTGATATTATTTTGTTTTGGCAAAAAGAGGCTAAGAGCCCTTTTACACGACCCCTAAAATCCGCTGCAAAACACTTGCAGATTCGGAGCATAAAATTGTTTTCCCACCAACAGTGGACTTAAAAAAAATAAAGTACGCCCACGTCCACTTAAGCGCACCCCAGCGCACTTTACAAGTACCTGGTCTCCGGAGGTAAAAAAAATATTCTGATGCAGATTGTAAAGCTGTGGATGCTGGGCTCTCCTCGCCTTCTGTTTGTTTTTGTTGTCCCTGCCACCCCTTTAACAGACAGGAATCCCTATGGGGATGCTCCCACGGCAAGCGGAGGTGAGCTTGCATTTTTCTCCTCCCTTTTTTCTCCCTCCCCTCATCGCAGACAGAAGCAACAGAGTGTGGAAGGGTGGGAACACAGGAAGAGGAACAAAACCTACATGATATCTGGCTGGGGGGATCCGATCTTAGGAGTCATGTAAAAGGGCTCTGAATCTCAGGATGCTGTAGAAAAGAGGGTTTTTTAAATTGAAAAAACACCCAACCCATTTTGGCTATACATTTTAAAAAGCTTTCTTCAGGGTCTGTGTTCTAATACATAAAACAGAGAGACAGCTAATTAATATCTAGTAAACTAAAAACAACAAATAATACATATTCTTAGCAAAGGCTTATTAGCAATGAATGGGGAAAGCATGAAATAAATTGCTATTTTATATACAAAGCTATACAGGCCTAATGTAATGGGGTTTATAGTTTAGAATGGCAACAGTGTTTTTCACTACATATACAAAAAAAAACAATTTATCTTCATCATTAAATGAGAACAGAAGTGTTCTATAAATAGACTTCTCGAAAAACATCAAGTAATAAAAGCTAGAATCAAAAAGTTATGCAAGGAACACCTTGCCCCTGCCCCAGCTACTTGGGTTCTCATTTTATTGTCCTCCGAAGGATGGAAGGTTGAATCCACCTTTACCACTGCAGATAACGAGAAGACAAATGGTGGTCACCCCAAAACTAAGTAGGTGCTATTTGCTCTACTTCATGATATGCTTGTATGTTTGTAGCTTCTGACTTAGGGCGCTTTTACACGACCCCTAAGATCCGCTGGTCACTTAAATTCGGATCAGAGATCTTAGGGGTTTGTCGCTCTTCGTGCGTACTCACCCCTCCGCACTTCCTGGCTGCTGGCTGCCTGAGGGGAGGGAGAAAAAGAGAAAGAAAAGCATGCCACTCACCTCCGTTCTGCCTTTTGCTCCTGCCGACAACATTCCAGTCTCTGTAAAAGTAGCTCTTAAAGGGGCGGGAGCCAAAAAACAACAAACAAAAGCAAGGAGAGCCCCGCACTCACTATTGTTACACCGGATCAAATAATTTTCACCTCCAAAGAGCAGGTACTTGAAAGGTGTGCTGGGACACGCTGAAGTGGGCGTGGTCGCACTTAATTTCCTGTAAACTCTGGAGCTGGTGGGTAAACAATTTTAAGCTCCAGAGCTGGGAGCCATTTGCGGCGGAGTTTAGGGGTCCTGTAAAAAGGCCCTTAGTATCATTACAGAAGACATTCTGGGATATCTAAGTGATCAACAGCGATCACTTAAGTAATCAACAGTTGTTATATGGTTCTGATGTACAGCAACCCTTGCAGGATTTTCAAGGATAAGTGAGATGTTAAAAGAAGAGTGCATTATTGCCACCCTACCGATGAACCTCCATTGCTAAGGAAGGATTTGAACTCAGCTCTCCTGGTTCCTAGTCTGATATTATTCCCTGCACCAAACTATTTCCCAGACAATACTTACTCCATAAGGGGGGGGGGGGCTCAGCGGACTAAGGAGCCAAAAACTGTTGGCTGCAAAGTCAGCAGCTTGGTGGTTCAAAACCCGGGTGCCACACAACAGTTTAAAAGCATGTAAATGCAAGTAGATAAATACCGGTAGGTACTGCCGAAAAAAGCTCGAAGGTAAAACTGTGTTTCCTTGCAGCCATGCCAGCCACGTGGCCCTGGACTTGCACAGCACTGGCTCTTCGGCTTGAATACGGATATGAGCGCTGCCCCTAGAGTCAGACACGACTAGCACACGTGTGCGGGGGGGGGACTTTCCCTTTCCCTTACTTACTCCTTGGTTAAAATCCTTACTTCATGTAGGTGGCCATCTGTGTCAGTACAGCACTTGGTTTCCACACCACCTGCTGCAATTAAAGATGAAATTGCTGAATAGCGAGAACAAAAATGTTGCTACTAGCTGATATTATAACTAATGACGATCAAGTCCCTATTATCGTGTTACTACCAAGGCATCAAGTGGAAAGCCTTTGTCATGCTTTAAATAATGAAAAAGTTTCAGCTCTTGATGAACGTCTCTGTTGGATGCAGTTTAGAAAGCTGAGAGCATATGTTTCTGTCATTAGGGATTAAAGATCCTTCTTACCTTTCGTATTACTCTTTGGGCCTCTCTGAAATTCTTTAAATTTTTCTCTCAATGTAAAGGTTCGTGGAAAATCTATGGTGTGTGAAAAAGTCAGAATATAGTTTCTATTGTTTGTTACCATGGTCCCCACCCTCAAAAACAAATAGAATAAATCTTTTTAGAGATGTCACTTTCTTTTATACAAGTGTCTCCCTCAACATCATTGCTTTAAACTGTTGGCACCCAATAACTTAATGAAACAAATGGTAAAGTTATCATATTAGGTGTAAGAAATAAACAATAAAGATGAATGGCAGCATGTGTACTTTTCATCATCTTTCTCTCTATTGCTTAAATGCTGCTGTCGTGTTCTTTTGCGGCCTGATTCAGGGGCAATTTACATTATCTTTGTGGTTAGCTCTGTACTCTAGACTTATATGTCCTCCTCATTAGGCGACTTATGTCACATGGGAATTGAAGTGTCCTTGTTTGCTAATTTTACACCATACTACAGTACTTCTGTTGGGGCACAATTGGGTCCTTCCAAATATTTTGAATTTCAGCCAAGCCACTCCCAGTTAAGTTAAAGTCAAAGGATGGTGGGCATCTTGATAAGTTACAGCTTTGATCATTACTTTTCCATTGCTGTACATAGAAGTTTATAATTCATGGCATGCCCTATTTCAATTACAGTGGTACCTTGTATAAAGGAATTAATTGGTTCCAAATGAAAATTTGTTAAGCAAATTTTCCTTTATACAAGTTTCCCATAGGAATACATTGAAAATGGAGTAATTCCTAATCACGACCATTTTTATGTTGTACGGAATTGCCCCATAGGCAATTCTGTTAAGCAAATTTCCTCTGTCTCTGGAATTTTTTTATGCTGTACAGATTTTATGTTATACAAACCGTTTGTTATACGAGGGTCCACTGTACATTTGAGATGGCATCCTACCCATGGTTCTCATCCTTGGACTGAAACTCCCAGGAATCCTTACAAGCATAGCTAGCAGTGAAGGCTTCTGGGAGTTGGGAACCACATCTGAAAACAATCCTGAAAGAGAGGAAGGAAGTTTTTTTGGGGGGTGGGGGTTAGAATTTTTTAAAAGTCCCACTAGGTAGAGCCAATGAAGACCATATTGAAGGGGAAATGATATTACAGTACCTAGTGTTTCTATTATGACTCACCGTGGACAAGAAACTGGATATCCCAATTCCCACTTTTGGACATCACACGGGTGATTCAACTGCAAATGTAAGTGTATTTTTGTAAACTTTTCATTCCAGATTTGTCTTCGCTAGGAGAATTACTGTCCTCCGTGGTTTGAAACCCATAGACAGTTGGGTGCTGTAGTGCATACTTGTGCAACACGTACAGCTTAGGTGTAATGGTGGTGTGAGAGTGATAGGAAGGCATAAGCCATTCTCAACATACCTGACCTCAAATGATTAGAAAAGCTCCGCAAGTCATGTCATGTCACTACATGGGTAAGAGACTACCAAGAAATGCCATAAATCCTGCCCCAAGCCTTGGCGAGTAGAAGATACAGGGCTATATGAACCAATTGTCTGAAGCAGATAAAGGTACTTGATATGGTTCTACTTGGTGTGGGTGGCCCATGGGGTGAGCATTCAGATGGGTATCGTTATTCACCAGCAAAATGTTAGAGCCATGTGCTCAGTGCATAGAAACGATGGTACGAGTTGGCCCTCTGTGCCTTCAGCTACCCCCCTGTTCCCCAGTTTCTTCCACTCTTGTGTTCTCCTGAGTGTTTAAATAAATTTTTTTATCCTTTGTATAAAATCCTGAATCGCTCTGTGATTATCTTGAGCGCTCGAAAGCAAAAACAAGCCGTTTGAAAGCCAAATCCAAGCACAGATATTCCGTGACACGTCTTGCAATCTAAATATTGCTCTTAGCTTAATCGAAGTAGCAAGAGTAGTCACAGCAGTTGATGGACTATTTTTCAAATTGATTTCAAAAATGTATTTAAGAGGATGATCTTCTACTCTAGATTACCTATTGATTTTTAATATGAAAAGCTCATTATATAAGCAGTAACTGCATATAAAAACCTAGCAAACCTTTGCATAAATCCTTTAATTGAATTTCCAAAGCCTGTGGTTCTACTTTTTTTTTAATTAAATCTATTTCTTTTTTTAAGTGTTACTGTGTAATTTGCATGCTGTGAAGTGGCCCCGTCCCAGATAAAGTGCCATTGATCCTTATTAAACCTCACCTCTGGGCTTGCTGAAAACTAACTAGAAAAAAATTAAAGTGTTCATGCTGCACTGCACTTTCTCCTTGTGTGATAGGATTATGGGGAAGAAATAATAAAACTAATTTCCAAGACAGGATTTATAATGCAAGATTTTATTTAATTTTAGTCCAATAATTAATAGCAAATTTGCATCCTAAATATACATCTTATTTTAGCTTGCAGAATGAAGCAGCAATTAGGAAAGATAATGTATATTTGATATAAAATAATTTTGTTGAATGCGGCCGGTTTTGTGTGTGTGTGTGTTCTAATGTTTAAAAACTGTAAATTGAAGTAGAAATTTAGTTTCTACTAAACAGATTAAACAGAGATTGGAGCAAACAGTTATCCCCTATATACTATCAAGTATCGTACATCAGTAGCGTATATGGGATAGCTTACAAATTTTGTGTTAATGATTTATGGATTGCAATTACCATGGGAGAGAAACCTATAAAAGCTGCAACTGGGTATTTCCTCCCCTTATGTAATACAAAACATTTGTTATTTTAAAAGCAATAAAATCCCCTAAAGAAATATTCATAATCAATAGGAACGCAAAATATGGAATATATTAACTTGAGTTATAAAAATGTTTGTAGTACAGCACAAAATGAAAAACACAGCAAGTTATGCATGGCTTAAAGTGTAATCAATTTTGACGTTGCATATGGGAATATGAATGATAAACAGAAGTAGGAGCATTTTTAGCAAAGGCTGTAACAAAAATATATTTATCGCCCCCTCCATTCTTTTTATAGCTCATTAATATATAAGGAAACAAACACTGCATCCATCTGCTTAGACAACTTCAAATTAATGTAAATGATTATTTTAAACTGTGAATTGTATTCTTTTACAACACCTGTTATCCTGAGTCATTTTTTTGTATTTGGTGCGATCCAGTATCCAATGGGATCATGTGCCTAGTTTGCAGGAGCAAGTGAAGTAGAGGTCAGAATTACGAGGTATTAACTCTCTAATTTGTAAACTATTACCAACATCTAATACCAAGGTGCTTTTAGAAGCTGGATAACATTTCTTGATCATGAATGGGGATCTTGACACCCCTAACTTGCTTTTTGGAGAAAATTAAAAAAACAGGAATGTTTTTAAAGAATAGACAGCCTTTGGGGGATTTGTTCTCATTAGGACTTGAGTAGTAATTGGGGGGGGGACATTCTTGGTGGAACTGTCTATAACAGTGGTGGTGAACCTTCGGCACTCCAGATGTTTCGGATCACGACTCCCACAACCCTTTGCCATTGGCAATACAGTCTTGGAATTCTGGGAGTTGTAGTCCAAAACATCTGGAGTGCCAAAGGTTCACCACCCCTGGTCTATAATCTTCTGAATGAATACATTCAGAACCTGAGAAAACAGCTGTACATGTAGACCAGCTATGTGTCAAGATGTCACAAATTGTTATTGAAAATAACCATCTTGTTTTATGCCTGCTGATGCTTTAGTCCTTTTATTGAGGCAGAAAATTAACTGATGAACTTAAGAGCTCTTTGATGCAACCTACAAGCAACCCAAGCACACAGATGAAATTCTGTGAGTTTTATTCCATCAGAAATGTTGAACCTGGTACTTCCAGTCATTTCTGGATTTGAGTCAAGGACTAGCTGGAAGGAAAACATTTTGAGATATTCTGCATACTGTGGAGGGCAAAAGAGGGAGATGTAGTCCACACAGGAGGAAACTGTGTGGAACTGTCATACTTCTGGATGCTGGGCACCAATGTCTTTGAGATTGGTCACCTACGTCCATCTCAGATATCAAGGGATCTTCCTTTAACATTCCGGGCCTTTTCCAAGCTGACACTATGTGACGAGACAGTGCTGTTCTTAAGAAGGGTAATAAATCAGTACATAAAGATTTTCTCCCCAGGGTATGCCCCGCTCCACCACTCACATTTGTAGCTCACAAGGAAATGGCTAGCAGAAGTGCAAGAGAAAACATTACAGTAGGACCCTTGTATCCACTGATTCATTATCCACTGATTCAGTTATCCACAGTTGGCAGAGGAAAAAATAAATAAATAATTCAGCAGCCGCAAAGCAAGCTATTGTTACAAAGAGCAGCTGTAAAGCAAGCTACTGTCATAAGAACATAAGAACATAAGAAGAGCCATGCTGGATCAGGCCAATGGCCCATCTAGTCCAGCTTCCTGTATCTCACAGCGAGCAGCCGTAAAGCAAGCTACCATCACAAACAGCAGCTCTAAAGCAAGCTACTGTTGCGAAACAGCACCTGTAAAGCAAGTTACTATCACAAAACAGTAGATTTGGGGACATTTTTGGCGTTCTCTCTTATCCACGGTTTTCATTATCCACGGGAAGGCTTGGAACCAATCCCCAGCAGATAATGGGGTCCTACTGTACTTCAAATGGAAAATCAGGTGATAGCACAAACATGAATGGGAGGGAAATATGAGTGTCTAATGTTATCAAGGTACAACAGATAACTCTTACTATGAAAAAAGACCCCCCTCTCAGCTTGGAAATGGGAGGCAAAGTATTTAGGCTGAAACTGGTGTATCTGATTACTTTTTTCTTAATGCGTACTAAATATTTTGCAGGTTGTGCTATTATCAAGGTGTTTTAAAGAATTAAAGGAAGAACGAGAATAGTCAAATATGCTGCAGATTTTTGAATTTCTGGTAAAATTCACTTTTTGCTAGAAGTACAGAGAGCCACAGAGGAGAAGAGGTACACGTTCTTCAAGGTCCACCCCTTTCTCATTAACTGGCACTTAAAGATTCAGTAACTCACTCTGAGACATTTGTAGGAAAAATAATTTGTAAAAGTTTTTTCACTTTCAAATGCTGGAGATTTTATACTTGTGTATACAGCTTTCCTAACTGCACACATATTAGGAACCAACTGAACAGATCAGCAGGTGATGTGGCAAAGTGAGGGATAAAACACTCTGCAGAGAGACAGGGCTCTCTTTGAATTCAAAAGCTGGAAGGAATGATAAGCCAGTAGAGACGAGTGTTTTGTTTCAGAAGCGGTCCACTTCCAAAATGAAACACGGCAGCACAGCTGCCTTTTAGAACCGGTAACCACCTTACTCCCTGGGCCTGGTCAATCAGACAAGGAGGGGGGGATGATGTGTGTCCTTACACAGTTCCTGATTGGCCAGTGCCAGGGAGAAGGAAAGATGACACATTGGGGTTCCTGCTTCCTCATTGGAGTTTCACCCCACATGACCCAAAGGACGGTAAGTCTGTGGTTGACTTCATTCTGGAGGGTGGGTGCCTGTTCCATGTTTCATTTTGGAACAGGACCCCTTCCGAAATGAAAGACCCATCTCTATGAACCAGTGCTGGATAGATAGTCACCCCAGTCTCACAAACTATGGATAGCATGTCAAGTTGTAAATTAAATTCTTACAGTACAGTACTCCATATAAGACTGGTTTTAGCTTTCATAAATTGTGTGTGTATGCGTGTCCATGCGTGCAAGCATATTCTCTGGGCAGAGTACAAATCTGAGAGAGACACAGCCACTCCATTCATCTGAAGCATAGGCACATGAAAACCTATGAAAAATTAAAAGTAGTGCATCTTTTACAGTTGTCAATGGACTGTTTCTGGTTTCTCTTTTGTTGCAAATAGACCCACATGGATAACTGCAAAATGACTGTTTCTTGGGGCAGAAAACACTTGACCGTTTTACACTTTTGTAGTGGCTCCTGCACTTTTCCCATGAGTTTGTTTTGTAGAGGGCGTTTTTGAGAAACAGGTTGTTAGAGTCAGAGAGCCCTTCGCTTTGAAGAGAGAGCGTTTTCAGCATATTTGGGGTGTGGGTTTTGCTCTCCTTTTCGAACAGTCTTCAGTGAAGGAAGTAAACGACAGTGATCTGTGAAAGTGGACAGTAAGATTTATAATGTATTTGTGCTAGCAGATTGCCAGCAGGCCTGGCCTTTCCCAATGGTGCTGTACGCATACTTGGAAAATCAATAGGGATTAACCTGTGACCCCCTTCACATACTTATACTGTGGTGTGCATTGCTTACTAATATTTCATCTGTTTCACTTAAATGCTGTTACTTACTCAATAATGTGTGGCTGTTCTTGCAAGCTACTAATTAATTTTTAAAATGTGGAATCGCTCGGAACTGGGATAAAGCCCACCCTTTGGCATCAGGATGGAGAAAGGAGTTGGCATAATTGCATTATTTAGTTTCATGACTAATCCCACTAAAAAAGAATAAAAAGATTTCAGGATATGATTTTTTTTTAAAAAAAATAGTGCCCTGAAGCAAGCACACAGAAGGGCATGCAGATAATTTCCCAGGGCGGAGGCCTGATCTTGGTATTTTTTTTAATGCATTTAAAGACTCCTGGTGGTTCTCCGTTTTGCTTTAAAGCAGTTGTTCCTAAGCACGTTGCCCTAAGGTGCCCCTTTTTTGGCTGAGGAACCATCCCACCTCCTCACTTCTTCATTACCAAAACTCTCATCCTCTTCAAGGGGGAAAAAATCAATTTTTCATTTACATTTTAACAGTAGCACAAAAATGTTGTGGAGTTTTGAATTTCTAGTGAACATTCTTTTTTGAAAATAGTTACACATTTCCCAGATCGCAAACCCTGTTCTCATTAATTGACACGTGACGTAACATCTCAGTAACTCACTCTGAGCCATTAGTAGGAGAAAGAATTAAAATGTTTGATTATGTAACAGTTGTGAACTGATCAACAGCAAACAAACAAAGCTTCCAGTAGATTAAAGAGAGGGACACTCAGTAGAGAGGTGGGGCTCTTTGAAATAAAGAGAGATGAGATGAAAGGGAATGATTGGCTAATGCTGGATAGATTGACAGTTACTTCAGCCAAGATTGGTCCCTACCAGCCCAACAAAATGTGAGCTGCATACAAGGTTGCAAATATAACTCCAACCAAAAAACCCCTCCATATATATTTTTGAAGAATTACAAATAAGCAGATGGAAGTTTTTTCCTTTGAGAAACCATGCATTATAGTAATGGTATCTTATCTGAGAAGTTTGAGATAATGTAAATACTGTATAAGTCGAGTTACCAGTGTGACTTAAGTTGGACTTCAGAGCAAATCCTGCAACTCAAGTCCCTGGTATTTAATTTCTGATGTTTTACATAAAAATATATTTCAAAGATGCAAAATACAATATCTACACATGGTATATACACACAGATTTTATTTAAAAAGTAAACATTGTTGTCTTGCAGCTGGCTGCAAGGGTGTTTAGTTAAAATCAACACAGATAACTCTTTCTTGAACGCTTAGGACTACTGTATTAGTTCGGGGCTAATAATAATTTGCTTTTGGGGTTTTAAAAAAGAAACAGCAGGCCTGCACAGTTTATTACACCATATCTTCTATTCTCCAGAGTTTCCTTGCAGTTTGCTATTGATTCTCTTAGCTAGTATTTGAATCGGTCAATGTTTGCTGTAGCAATGTACTTTGTAAGGTATCCTACCTGGACTGTCAGTTAAATAATGTATTCATAAATTGATTAATCATTACTGTAAGAGTTATTAGCTGCATTTATATCTGTGTGCTACACTTGATGTGGTCTGGTAATCATGCATACTTAAGCAGCACCAAATTAAGAATATGACTAAAAATTGTGATGCAGGACTTCGTGTATTCAGGGAGACGGAGTAGAAATGGCTTAATGTTATGAATAAAATTCCATAATGTTAACAGAGAACATTAAAATTACTGCTTAATTTGCATAAATCTGTCATTTTAGGTTCTGGCATCTGGAGGGAATGTGTAGAAAATGCATTGTTGGATAAATAAATAGACTTTGCTTTTTATTAGAACGTTTGTTTCTTTAACATGGTAATTATAATGAAAATTCAGATTTTTCTAACCTTTATATTCTGTAGAATTGTTAGCTATTCTCTTCTCTTATAGTAATGCTTCTCTCTCTGTTGCCCTCCAGGAAACAGGAGGGCATCAATGCCAAATGCAATGGTAGCACCAAAATGCTATTGCTATCTCAATGCAAAATGCAAGCCTCTTGCACTTGCAGATAACAGTATTTTTCTGTGTATAAGACTATATTTTTGTCTAAAATGGTTAGACAAATATTGAAGGTTGTCTTATACATGGACGTAAACCAAGGAGAGAACCATGTGGCTATGAAACTATAATTTTGGGTTGGAAAAGTTGAGGTACAGTACAGTGCCAGTACAGTATCTTTCTTTAGATGGCTGATTCTTTTTTTCTCCAGAAGACAAGGAGTCTAGGGATGTGAAAATCTCTTAGCCTTAGTGGCCTTGCATTTCTCCAAATCCCACTGATGAATTTTTAAAATTCCCTTCTTTGTTTCTTATCAGATAGTAGGACTATTTTGTACTGCTGCCTTAAAAATCATGCTTAATTTTTGTGCATTTTCCCTAAGGTGTGCAGTTTTACCTAATGACTGCATTTTGGGTACACCATCTACTTACCTTGCATGCTAATACAGTCTCATCATGCCTATTTTCCTAGTTTGTGAAGATTCTCAGTCATCCAGGTGAGTTTATCTGGAAGTTGAGTCATGGCTAGACATGGGCACGAAACGAGCGATTTTTCATTTTCGTTTTCATTTTTTATTTCGTTACGCAACGAAACAAAACAAATTTTTTTAAAAATCAAAACGAAAACGAATTTTTGTTTTTGTTTTTGTTTTTTCGTTTCGTTACCTAAGGAAACAAAAATGATTTTTTTTTTGCAAAAAACGTCACAAAAACGAAAACAAACCGAAACGGACCCCTAAACGACCAAACGACAAACGAAACACCATTTTTTTGAGTCGTGCCCATCTCTAGTCATGGCTACTGAACTTCTTTTTGAGAGATAGAAACGTTTCGCTGTTCGTCCAAACAGCGAAACGTTTCTATCTGTCAAAAAGAAGTCCAGTAGCCATGACTCAACTTCCAGATTTTTCCTAGTTGTACACATTTCCTATGTTCCCATTTTAAAAATCTGCATGCACAGTTTTCTGCACAAATGGGCTCTCTGAAAACTCTCTATAAGCCTTGACACATGCCCATTTTCAAGATGAGATGTGCTGCTTTTTGCAACAGACCTCCAAAGCTGTCTACTACTTTGTTAAGAATTCCAAAGCCAATGAATGATTTCCCTTACATTTTGTTTTGCTTCCATCTCTGTCCTGCTCTCCTCCGTCCTCACTAACGCTCCCAGACACTTATCTGGCTCATTCAACCAAATACATAGGGCCAGGAACCTGAGCATAAACACCCTTTCTGGACATTCTTTGGGCTTGAGTAACCCTTGAATTGACTGGTGTGGAAACTTTGGAGAAGGTAGCCATGTTAGTCTGTGCAAGACTTCCAGGCAAAAGTCAAAGATAAATAAAGACAAAACAAAAGACAAAAAGCATGTGCCATCTTGAAGACTAACTTTCATATTTTAGTGTAACATTTTGTGGACGTGTCCACGAAACGTTACATTAAAATATGAAATTTAGTCCTTAAGGTGCCACTTTTTTTGTCTTTTGTATTGTTTTATTTTTCTTTGATTTTTGCCTGGTGTAGAAATAAGGCATTGAAGTACACTTAAACATCTCTTGGATCTCCAGCCTGATATCATGACCAAATGAATGATTTTTTTGGGGGGGGGGGGTTGGATGAGAGCAAGGAAGTGTGTTGTGGGGAGGCCCTTACCTCATATTCAGCTTGAACGCTGTTTTTATTTAACTGCATGCTATTTCTGCTTCATAAATTCTCCTTTAAACATTCAACAACCTGCTAAATTAATATATACTGTGTTCTTTCTTTAATGGGCTGGGGAACTTGTCTCACAGCAGTGCATTTGTTCATCTCTGCTTTGAAAAGGCCCTGCCTGCCGCGTGAGGGACATCTGCTCGCAAATGAATGATTGTGTTTCTGATTCGGAGCAGCACCTTCTCTTTAAACGCTGGCTGAGGATGAAAGGAACAGATTACACTGGCACCACTTTTGTGAGGGCCCCTCTCCCCAGCGTGTGGCTCTATACATTATTGAGAGCAAATCCACTTTATGCTACCATACCTCGGCACACTTTGTTTTAGGAGACCCTTTTCTGGGATGTCACCGTGGCTCCACTGTTTTGACAGAAGCATAAATGACCAGTTTAAGAAGCTTAATCAAATGCATTATTTACAGTGTTTAATTGCCATTGCATAGGTTTACTAAATGTTGGATTATTTAAGACGTGTCCCAGGAAACGTTACTGAAACACCACCATCGTCTACACTGGAGAGAGAAATACGATATAAAAATTGTTTTGACACATCAGCTATGAAAGTGGTTTCTGTTGGCAACCTTGAGAGAGTACAAAGGAGGGAAGAAATGTCTTATGAGGAACGGCTTAGGGAACTGGGAATGTTTAGCCTTTCAAAAAGAAGGCTGAGGGGGGATATGATAGCTATGCTTAAATATTTGAAAGGATGTCATATTGAAGAGGGAACAGGTTTGTTTTCCATGGCTTCAGAGACTAGGACTCGGGGCAATGGTTTCAAACTACAGGAAAAGAGATTCCATTTAAACATTAGGAAGAACTTCCTGATGGTTAGAGCTGTTCAGCAGTGGAATATGCTGTCACAAGTGAGGGTGGTGGAGTCTCCATTTTTGGAGGTTTTTAAGCAGAGGCTGGATGGCCATCTGTCAGAAATATTGTGATGGGGTTCCTGCATGGCAGGGGGTTGGACTGGATGGCCCTTGAGGTCTCTTCCAACTCTGTGATTCTATGATTCTATGAAATTTTGTTGCATTTGACGCTGGAAGTAAAAGCAAACAGAAAAGTGTGCTGTTTATATACTGTATATATGTGCTTAAACCACAGAAGTCAATTGTGCAGGTTACACAATTTGGTACTGCACAAACCGATTCTACAGAGATGGATACTCAATTTAACTCAGGCAGGCTGAGTCAAACCATCTTCTTTGGGATGGAACACAGGTTATGAACAGAGTTTTGGCTATTGTTTTGCACCATGATGCTTTTGTTCTTGATACAGAGACCATAAACCCAGATCTTTCCCTCTGCTCTACCTAAAAAGACACCCATCATATTGTTTGGATGGATTTCTAGTAGCCAAAGGCCTTTCAATCACCCCTCAAACTCAGGATGGATGCATCCCTGATGGAGTGGAGAGCCACTTGGCTGGAGGCATCTGCTTCATGACCACTGGTCACCTCAGGAAAGAGATACTGGAGTTGGTGGTATATACATATATCAGTAAATCAATCAATGTTCACATCAACACATTGTGATTCCTCTTTCTTCATGAGAGATTGAAACCAGTGGGGGCCATTTTTGACCTATCTGTTCCTCTCTTGTATGCACAGGAGGCAGCTGGCAAAAAGCTCATTCTGGGAGAGCAGTGGGTCCCACGCTTGGGTTGTCAAGTATTGGTGAACTGTCAGTACAGCACTGTGTTGGAGCAGGACAGGTATTCACCTTGGACAGAATCTTGGCAAGGGACTGCTGAGCAGTAGGGCAGATGCATAAAATGACTCTTTTCTTTCCTAATGTGATTCTGGCCCTTGACTCTTCTCAATGAATTATCCTTACCTGTTATATATTCATTCATTCATTCATTCATTCATTCATTCATTCATTCATACATACATACATACATACATACATACATACATACATACATACATACATACATACATACATACACTCTCATCTGGGTGTCTTACAAATGGCAAAAAGTCAGACATTACAATAAGAAACAATATGACAATCAATGTAAAATATAACAAAACAAAACAAAAAAAGATAAGATGGTGCTACAAAAATGCAGAAAATAAAACAATTAAATTTGGCCAGGGAAGGGAAACAATTAGCTGTGGCTGGTCTCAATAGGCTATTGCTTAGCTTATGAAAGGCTATAAGGGAGTGTGCTAAATGAAGTTCTGCTAGAAGTTGGTTCCATAACATGGTGCCGCTACCAAGAAGGCTGTATTTCACATAGAGGACTTGCGAGCCTCTCTCAGTGTGGCCACCAAGAGCATTTTATTATACCTTCTTTCACTTCTGAATTATTTTCACTTTGCACTTAAAATCTGGCACTCACGGGCACAGTAGATGTTATTATGTGATGTCAAGTCAGAACTGACTTGAATCAACCCCAGTGGGGCTTTTAAGGTAAGTGAGATACCGAAGGAGTGATTTTATCTGTTTCACACCTCCAGGGAACTTCCATGGCAGGGATTAGAACCAAGACCTCTGGAGTCCTACTCTGTCAGTCTGCCCACTAAACCACACCTGTTAACTGCAGTGCATGTGACTTCTAATTTTTGTACAGGCCACAGCATTACAAAGCATATTCATTGCCTCCACTGTGGAAATTATGGTTCTGCCTCCAAGTTTGTCTTCACACACGAATTTGACTCTAATCTGATCATTTTATTGAACCAACAATCCATTTCGCACTGAGGTATCCCCACCAATTATCTTTGATATTTACTTTAGAGCACAAAATGTGCTTGAGGGTTGTTTCTGTCCCTTGGAGATGAATTTGCAGGAGTGTGAATGTAATTCTGCAACAATTGTGGGGTGGGGGGGGGGAGCCCTTCAAGACAAATGAATGTATTCCTGTGTGAGCCCTCCCAGACAGCTGCCTCCTTCTCCTGATGGCAGTTTCTCCAGAAAGTTGACTGCAAGCACTTAAATGAATGGCAATTTGTGGAATTCTCTCTCTCTCTCTCTCTCTCTCTCTCTCTCTCTCTCTCTCTCTCTCTCACTCACTCACTCACTCACACACACACACACACACACACACACACACACACACACACAGAGAGAGAGAGAGAGAGAGAGAGAGAGAGAGAGAGAGAGAGAGAGAGAAGACTTTGCTCACAGAACTACTACCACTTCTCTGCACATTACCTGGTAATATAAACTAATGAGATCCTTTTAAGATCTGCCCACATCATTGAGGGGAACCACCTATTAATCTGTCATCTTTGAATATGATGAGAAAATTAAGACCACCAAGCAACCATGAATTTGAAAATGAAGAAGGCAGGCCCAAGTGATTAAAGTCGGGGAAGTATTATAGCGTTGAGGCACTCTTTGGTGGAACATGGTCACGGGTTGGAAAACATCTTAATTTTTAGGAGCTAAAGCAAATCCTTCGTAGTTGTGATAGAAATAAAGGCTTCACAAAGGCAGCTGGCAGTGGCATAGCTAGGGGAGGCAAGGGGGGACATCTGTCCCCAGGCGCAGCATCTGGGGGAGCCAAATTGGTCACCAAAGGCATTCATGCAGGCATTCTTCCAGGGCCAGCACGGAGGGCTTCCTTCTCCAAGGTGCCTTACTCCCTCCCCATCCCTTGGTGGGCATGAAAACTGACTATGTCTCCGTACGCTGAAAACCCTAGCTATGCCTTTGGCAGCTAGCAGAAGAAACTGCCCATTCATACATGTTACATGTGCATGCCAAGAGATCAGTGATTTAAAGAATACTAATACATATTCTGGGGTTCTAATACAAATTCTCAAAATCTAAGTAAAAGAATAGAGGGATTTGTAACAGGAAACAACCAAGACTTGTGGGGCATCCACTTTTTAGGACATCTGGATAGGGATTGCTCATGTCCTACACACACTTTCTACTATGTATTTTCATCTCAATTAATACTTTATCTGCTTTCTTCTAGAGTGAGAAAGCAGACTCTTACCATCCAATTCAATAAGATTTGAATGAGATTTTGATTCTTCAAAATCTGTACCATAACCTATAGAAAGTGCACTCAGAATACAGTACTGAGAATAGAGATGGGTGATTCTTTTCAGAAAGGGGCTGGCTCCGAAATGAAACATGCCAGTGGTCAGAACTCAGTCTGAGCAAAATCAACCACTGTCTTACCTTATGAGGGGTGAAACTCCAACCAAGAAGAAGGCTCCGACATGTCATCTTTCTGTCTCCCTGGTGCTGGCCAATCAGGAGCTCTGCAAGGACATGCATCATCTTGCCTCCCTATCTGATTGGCCAGCACCAGGGAGAGGGAAAGATGACACATTGGAGTCCACTTCCTGATTCGAATATGGCCCATCGTGAGGTAAAGCAAGGTAAGACAGTGGTTGATTTTGTTCCGCAGAGTGGGACTGCATTTCAATCATCAGTTGTGCTGGCATCTTTTGTTTTGGAAACAGTCACCTTCTGAAATGAAACACCCATCTCTAACTGGGAACTAAAATATATTGTAGTTGTAACCCCATTTTCCATGGTTCTGCTAGACATTTTGGTGCTGCAATTCATTTATGTATATGTTGATAGATAGATAGATAGATAGATAGATAGATAGATAGATAGATAGATAGATAGATAGATAGATAGATAGATAGATAGATGTTCAGACTAGGAACATAAAGAATATTGCTAACGTCTTCATTCTCCTCAGTTTAGGCTGTCTCAAGTTAATGAGACACCTAAACTGAGAATTTCAAGCCTGCAAGATTCCTCGCTTTTAGGTGAGAATGAGACCAATACATTGCTTGATGTTGGCTGCCCCGCATCAGTATCTCCATAATTTTTGCAAACCATTTCCTCACACAACTTATAGGCACAAGCACATACCAATGGTCCATTGTCATTATGTCTAATTTATGTTATCTATGTTAAACCTTTATATCTGTATAATTTTGTTTTTTAATTTGTGCAAACGATCTCTCCGGTTTCTCTTCTCCAGTCACAAAATACATCACCCTGTCAAAGAGCAAGGGGGATAAGTTGTGGTTGTTCATGTTGACATGCATAGGTGAGAAGAGGACTTATGTCATTTATAGAATCATAGAATATTCGGAAGGGACCTATTGAGACCAACTCCCTGCTCAAGGCTGGACTCCAAATCAAATCAGATCTGACAGATGGTTGGACAGCTGTTGTCTTTAAGGCCTCCAGTGTAGGAGCACTCACCACCTCCTGAGGTCATTGGTTCCACAATCATACTCTTCTAACAGATCAGAAGTTTGTAGCCAAAACCTATTTTCCTGTGGCTTGAGACCATTCTTACATGTTCTTACTCTGCAAATATTGAGATCAGATCCTGCCCCTCTGTAGGGTTACCATTCAAGTACTGAATTTGAAAAGTGCTATTATACCTCCCCTCAGTCTTCTTTTCTCAATGCAAAACATATACCCAGTTTTTTTCAGTACTTCCTCCTAGGGCAGTGGTGGTGAACCTTCGGCACTCTAGATGTTTTGGACCATAACTCCCACAGTCCTTTGTCATTGGCAACACAGGCTTAGACTTCTGGGAGTTGTGGTCCAAAACATCTGGAGTGCTGAAGGTTCACCACCACTGTCCTAGGGCTTAGTTTCCAGTCCCACTGATCATCCTTGTAGTTGTTACCTTACTTGCTCCAGTTTGTTGTCATAATGTCCAGAACTGGACAGAGTACAGTACTGTACTTAAGATGATACCTAACCAGTACTGAATAGAGGAGGACTAGAGATTTGGAGAGTAAGATTTGGTTGATGCATTTTGTTCAGATGTATTCAGATAAGGCTACGTGTCCAGTATCAAAAATCTAACTGAATGTCGAGTCAGTTCAGAACTGTTTTTTTTTTTTAAAAAATATGGCTAGTGAGACGCTTAAATAAAATAAAATAAAAAAGAACCCTTCAGCAAATTAACATACAGCAAAGTTTGTTTTCTGGTACATCTATTTTAGCTTCTATTCTACAACACACAGTATTCTCTGGTAATGATTAAAAAACAGGTCAGACTGATTTGTTCCCAGGGAGTTCAAGATACACAATGAAAATGAAAAACTTCTATTCCTAAGTGAAATTCATTGTGTATCTTCTTTTTATAGCAAAAAGTTTCTTACGCTCTAGAGAGCAGCTCTGAGGACTGGATATGATATTGGCAGGAGTGAAGTATAATTCTGGCACAAGCACATGCACGTCACACATGCATGTGCCGTGGCATGCCAAGATATGGTGGAAGGATTATTTCAGCCCCAAGATGCCAATGTGATTGTACAGAGCTTTTAGTAATGAACCTCTAGTAGTATTTTGGCATGCTCTTGCCTACAATGAAACAGTAGTATTCACAGATGTACAACCAGAGAGGGAAATAGGGTAGACTGCATTTCACACTTCTTGTGGTACTATTCAGTGGAAGAGCAATCAAACAATGTAAGACTGCCAGTTGTTCCTGAACTGAAATAGCCAAGGTGTTATTGGACAACAATTTCTGGAAGCCTTCGCTGCCCCCTGGGTTCCTTGATTACCCAAGGTTCAGAACTACTGCCTTATACCACCAAGACTTCCTAGCTTCCTGGGGTGGAGATTTTGGTCTTACTTCACCTCTTTCCATTTCTGCCCAATCTGCAAGTGTAATGCTCTTTGGACTTCATCCTGATTAAGAAAGTTGGCATTCTGTCTAAGAATAGCAACCATCCAGGATAGCTTAATATTTCTTCTTGGGTGTGTGTGTGGAGTGGGGGGGGGGGGAGTCTATAGAACTTCTGAGAAGTCCTAGAAGATTTCTTAACAGGCTTGCTATGGAAAAAAGTATCAGCCTGAGAATAAAAAGGCAAAGATTTACCCTGCACATGCATGCTAGTCATGTCCAACTCTAGGGGCGGCACTCATCTCTGTTTCCAAGCCGGAGCCAGTGTTGTGCAAGTCCATGGCCATGGGTCTGGCATGGCTGCACGGAACACTGTTTACCTTCCTGCTTTTTACAGTGGTACCTATTTATCTACTTGCATTTACAGGCTTTCAAACTGCTAGGTTGGCAGAAGCTGGGGTCATCAGCGGGAGCTCACTCCGCCTGTGTGGCACCCAGGATTCGAACTGCCAGGCTGCCGACTTTGCAACCGAGAGTTTCAGCACTCTAGCCCACTGAGCCACCATACCCCCTGAGAACAGTCTGCAGTATTTTCAGAACCTTTTAAAAAGCCGGTGCTCTCATGGCTGCCAGCAATGTTTTCATTTGTGGAGTTCCTAGTTGGATTTGACCTTCATATATACAAATATGAAATAAAGAAAATATGTGACATTCATAGGTGACAAAATTGCTTATCTTAAGTTGCCTGCCTGCCTGCCTTCCCACTTATCATTGATAACCACAAGGGGGCAATGCAGCTTGATTGTCATTCACAAAATTATAGTCTCTGTCAGAATTCCTAGGTAATATGATGCTTGGGAAGGTGCATAAGGAAAAATCCTCTTATGAAAGTAATCGTTGTGATTACCTTACTCATGTTGAACATTTTATTTCATCAAACATGCCAACTGTATTTGGATGGTCAGAAGACTCTCATAAGCACTGGGTCAGTATTTTTTTTAAAAAAAAATCAGTGCTGTTAAAAATGTGTATTTTTTTTCTAAAAAGGGGGGTTAATATAAATTTTAAAGAAGAATAAAAGATATGGCAAAACATGGAAAAAGAGGGGGAATATTAAAATGGGCTAAGTAGATATGTAACAGAATATGCTGACTACTGTATATGTCTAGAAAAGTACCTGGTTGGAATTGGCTATCGATGGGATACACTTGCGCACACAAGGAAGGCAAATCTTGTGACCATCAAAAGCTGTTGGGTATTTCTCCTGCAAGCCTCAAAGTATGAATCTTTAGCTGGAGTGAGTGCCTGCAATATCCTATCATGCTAGCCACCAGTTAAGTTCTAAGTCACAGGAAGTAGCTTAAAATTACATAGATATTGAAGGACAAATATAAAAGATTCTAGCACTCCAAAAATATGCTGCATTGCATCCGTCACGTCTGTTGATGCCTTGTTCAGGATTTCAAAGTCCATTTGGCGGCTACTCTCAAAATGTTCAGTCGAAGAGTACAGTATAGTTTCACCACCACTACCAAAGTGGTTGGATTCTGTGAATTTTATGTCTGTGTCCACCCTTGTGAGATTCAAAACATTTTGAGGGGGAGGGCGGGCTCTTTTTGGCCATGTGACTCAGATGACCAAAACCAAAATTTCATCAAACTTGTAGGTCTTGTAGAAGAAAGTTAGGAGAAGCTTTTCTTTAATTTTGGTGTCTCTTGGTCCTTGGGGGGGGGTATTTTATAGAGTTTTAAGGGGGGTACAAGTTGGTCCATGGGGGGATCATAAATTCATTATGCATGATTTGTCAACCCTTTCAGATTCATACCCATCTTTAGTCAACATTCTCAGATGATTCACTGATGTGGTGGCTCTACCTCAGTTAGGATGAATAATCTGATGTAGTTTGCTTGCTTGCTTGCTTGCTTTTTTATGGAAACGTCCAGAATATTAGATCTTGCCTTCTAGATTAATTAAACTAATGACCCCACCCACTCTCTATCCCAGTCTCTGAGAAATGGAATACTAACCCCTCCTTCTCCAGCATTCTGCCTTCCAGCAGTTCTTCCAACCTTCCATGCTGACATCGATTCTCACCTCCCATTTAATCACAATCCAGAACATAATCCATTAACATGCGTTTCAGAGTTCAGCCACTGGGCAACACTGATCCCTGCAGGCATGCTTTCTCATATTCAACACCAACCTCAGATCTGATAAATTTACATCAAACACAGCTGATTTTGATAAGATGAAAGCCCTCCCCTCCCTCCCCCCTCCCCTAGAAAAACCGAAAGCCCAACATCACATGACAAGCATGTGTGCTGCAATACATTGGTGCATAATGGTCAAAACTTTGTTGAATGGGCATCTGTCACTGACAATGATGGCATTCATGCTGTACTGGCAGAACCTGCCCAACAGCCAATGACTAGAATATGGAGAGTGTGTTGTATTAATAATACAATTTTAGAACTGCACAGCTGGGAGAAGCCCTATTATGGATTATTGAGTCCACCTCCTGTCAAGCAGACACAGTGAGGGATTTCACTCCCAGCCTCAGCCATTGCCACCAGAAACCTAAACTCCTGCGCTGTCCAGCAGTTCATTATGTGTAGGGCTGTAGAAACAGAGATGTAGTCAAAGTCAGGAGCACAGACTCAAAACTCTGCTAAAGTGTGTCTTCTTCTTCCCCATATAAAACAACTTCACCCTAAGGCTCTGGTTCTCTTTTAGTCCAATTTCCCCCACCCAAGAAGGATTGGCTGGCAGGGAGAGTTTGCAGACGGTTGCAATATCGAACCAGTGCATTCTGTGCCGTAACATCCAAGTCTTGATTCCACATACAGATTTATGTTTTGTCTCATTTGGCACTGAAGGTGGCTCACAACACAAGAGTTTGTGGAACCGAGTGTGAAGGACAGTGTCTAACGTATGCACACTAGAGATGGGCACAAATTAAAAAAATGGCAATTCGTTTTGTTTTGTTTTGTTTTGTTTTGTTTTGTTTTAGGGTTTGGTTCGCTTCGTTTCATTTTTAACAATTTTTTTGGAAAAATTCATTTCATTGGTTCATTGATTCGTTATTCATTTCCCCCGCTTTGCGCAATTTAGGACCAGCACCAGGTAGGAGACATCTCTGGCGCAGGCATTAACGAAACAAAATGAAATGAAACAATTTTTGTTTGTTTGTTTCATTTTGTTTTAAATCCACATAACAAAATGAATAACAAATAATGAAACGAACTAAAAGTGTGTTTCGTGTCCATCTCTGATGTACACATAATATACAAACTGTTTAGGAAACCTGCATAGTCTCACTCTTGAAGGAAGCAGCCTGGAACCACTTATATGACCACAGGATCCTTTTGAGATGTTTTGCGCCATGCTTTTTTTTGCATTGGCACCAGTTCCATGCCACCTGTATTATAATGCTCCATTCTCCCCCCTGCAACCTTTGACCAAGTGACAATGTTTTAAAGGAATTGCTTACCTGTGAACTAATGCAAAATAAAACAATGATGCGCTGGATATAAAGGCACTAAAACACGTTCCTGCATTACCTTCTCTGGGTCCTTTTAAGTGCAATTTAAATATGGCTGATTTTTTGGATAATTATTTAATTCTTTGGATTCCAAAATCTATCTGAATAGCAACATCAGAACATTTTAGAGGGGCAAAACCCTTCTCACATTCTTATTTGAAATTCCCCCCCTCCCTCACACTTACTAGCAGTTGTTTATTATAATTTTCAAAAAGAAAGTTTCTACTATCTCAAATCTCAATACCCGCAGATTGAACAAAAGGATACCACAAAGGCATTGTACCCTAGCTGCATACATATCTTGGTATATTTCTTGTTATTCTACTTGAGTACCTCATTCAGACAAAGGTTGCCAATAAAGTTTATTGTAGGAGCTAAGTGTCAATATGTGTAGTACCCCCTGCCTGGGGTGCTTGTAATTAAAATGCCACAGATAGTCTGGGAGAAGCATGAAAATTTGATAGCAAATTGATTTCAGGTTCATCTTGAAATTTGTCCTCAGCTGGACTCGATACTGCTGGCAGACACTGGATGGCTTTTGTCAAAAGCGTTTGCTGGGATGAGACGAGGGTGCCTTGATCTGAATATTAAATACAACACTGCTTATGTCTCTTTTTTCTATTAGTAAAACAATCCTCAGGTGTTTGTGTGCATCTATGTTATTTTGTACTCTACTATTTTTTAACCAAAGTGCGTCTGTGGGTTTTTTTCCTCCTGCTTTACATATGCAAAAACTTTCTTGGAAAGTTAAGGGAACAGAAACGGATCAAAAGCAGGCTTTGAAATACCAAATTCTCTTCTCAGTAGGTAACGTCCAAGTTTCAGGTACATAAATATGCTAGAGTTTGTGTTAAAATGTTCCATTTCACATGCAGAAGGGCATAGAAAAAGACATTACACAAACTTATTTTAAAAACCAATGTTGCAATGGGGAAATAGGGCGGATGTTGCCAAGTCTGGGTCCATGTCTTAAGTCTGGGTCCAAGTCTTTGGTCCCAATCTCAAGTTTGAGTTTTTGGTACCAAGTCCTGAGTCCTATGTCTAAGTCCCCTTTTAAAAATAAACTTTCCGCAGCACCATTACCACAAAAAGAAGAGATGGTGGGTTTGTTCAGAGTTGAGTCCAAGTCACGGAGGGGGAAAAAAACACCCAACAACCTTGAGTCAGGCCCAAGTTGAGTTGTCGGTGGCACTTAAGTCCAACCTGACATCAGATCCCACGGCTTGAGTCTCCATCCTTATGAAATAGCTCACAGTCACAGTGCTTGTGGCACTGTCCCGTGTGAGCTATCTCCCAAAACTCACATGGTGTACAGGAGATCATAAACATGCCTAACCCTAGCAGACACACTCTTTGGGAGCATTTCTCATGCAGATTGTAGAGTTCCTTTCAGTGAGATCACTCTCTGGAAAGTCACCCTTTCTGATGCAACCAGACACAATCTTTTCTCACCACCTGATTGCATCCTATATTGCTGTTAAAACAAAGCATATTTTTGTGTTCCTTAAAAATGCAAAATATGTAAATGAAATGAGAATATTTCCAGCTGCAGGATAAAATGCTTTCTATTTATCACATGATGGCTACAGACCTAGGAGTTAGCCCTTTCAATGAAAACTATTACACTAGTGATTTGATACTCAGTAAGAGAGCCGTGCTTTTCAAAATCTGTATGTACTATAATTACATTTTTTAAGAAGCTTCATCGGGAATCATTTCCTTTGGGTTTCCTTCAGTTTTGTTTTGTTTCCAAAAGCTTAAAGTTCACGTGTCCTTTCAAATTCTGTACTGTGGATGCGTCTATCATTCCAGCAAAGCTGAAAGCAGAAGGGCCAGTGGGACCATTTTGTTTTGTCCGGATATCTCTTTCAGGCTTTTTAAGCGGTTGTCCATGAAGGAGAAACAATTCAGTGGTTTTTAAAACTAGATCATTGCAGCCTTACAAAATGTAGATGCTGAACAGTGGCATTGTCAACAGAAAAGGAGGTCCAAGAGGCTTCATTGCTGGAGGTATGAGGCAGTAGGGAAGACTTCTCTCTTTCATGCAAAGAAGCTGCCTGGCCTGGCCATGGAAGCATATTGTCACAGAGGAAAGAGGGCCGTCATGGCTGAAGAAGGAGGCTGGTTGTCCCAGCTTACCTAGCTCTGTTCTGTATCCAAAGAGGACAGATGGAGAATTCAGAAGGGTAACTCATTCCAGCGACAGGGCTGTCTCTGATGACTTGTGATGGCGGCCAAATGACCCGAGCTCTATGACTGTTTGCTTGAGGTTTGTGTAGCTTAAGATGGCTAATTATGCCAAATGAGCATGGTTCAGGGGCTCATATGATCGTGTGCTTGATCGTATGCAAGTTAATGCAACTTTTATGCATATACCAATAGTATTCTGGCAAGTCTCATTTATTAAAATGACCATCAATGCCCCCCTTGCTGGAAATACCCTGAAAGAAACCCTTGGAGGGCTACTCATTCTTCCCCCTGCCCCAGACTTGTTGAGTCAATATCAACGTAACAACAGACATCCACCCAAAAAACATTTTGCCTGTAGTCTTAATTCAGTTGTATGCTTAATGTGGTCTATGTCTATTATTTTATGATGAGATCTTGTTAATTTGTCTTCTGCGTTTAAATTTTTATTTTTGTATTTTGTGTTCTGTGATGTCTTTTAAATATTTTAATCCACCCTGAGTGACCTTTTGGGCAGATGGGCAGGGTATAAAGACAATGAATGAATGAATGAATGAATGAATGAATGAATGAATGAATGAATATGAGGTTTATCTGCTGCCTTCTGCTGCCTTTTCTATCTGGGTAGATTTGCAGAATTAGAGATCAACAGACAGCTTCCCTGCATGCATAGTATGGCACCGAAGAGTAACTATCGTGGGATTAAAATGACCGCTAGAAAACCTTTCTGCACAAAACATATTTTCTTCTAGGAGGAAGGTGGGGTGTTCATAACAAACAGTTACCAGTAATACTGTCCTGGGATGAGGTGCAAGAAGCTGATTTGCTGAGTGACAACAAGCTCAAGCCAAGGGGTTTTATCATTTTAGCTTGATGGATTTTTCAAGTGTGCATCCAAGGGCATCATTTCATTGCCCTGTCTGATATTTAAAACAACACTATAGGAGACAAAGATCCAAGATTCAAAGTAATGCTGAGCTGGAGGTTCCTGTGTGATAATTATTGGCCTGATTGGGAGGAGAGAGAGAGGATATTCATGGCAGCGGGTCTTCTGACTGTAGATAACTCTTCTTGGCAGATAACTTTCTCTCTCGCATCCCATAATGCCATAGATACAACATTATTCTAGAACATTCTAGCCAGAATTCTGTTGTACCTGCTCTCCAGCAAATTAAACTCCCCTGAAACCAAAGATCTAGGAACCAGTCTCCAGTATCGAACAAGTACAGTACACGATATCTACTTGTATCACACAAGTATACAAAAATTGTGTCATTACTGGCAGCAAATTGCTGCTCATTGGTGAGGTGATAGTAGTAGTCCTGGGTGGGTCTCCAGTCAGACATGTGGAGAAAAACATAACCAGCTGCTTGTTAACCAGGGGCAATTTGCTATTGAGATATCTGTGAGTGTGCTTACACATACACAAGCATAAATCAGCAATATGATTCGGGTCCCTCCCTGTGTTAAAAGTTGCCTTCTGTAGTTAGAGTTGGTCTTAGGGTGCCAGCTGAAGTGTCAGGATCACTTCCACAGAAGAGGCACCATGCTGCCTGCTCACACTTGCCATCAAAATTGCCTTTGCTGAAAGGGCAATACAGTATTTACTCACACATGGCCTTTGAGGAGAGGACCTTATGTATAATGTTGTTTTCATGCTACACACTGCTCTTTTCTGGCCAGAAGTGTTATATGACCTCCAGATCTCTTCTAGACCACTAGAAAGACAGCTAGATCCAGATATCATCCCTATGTTCCTCTGTTCAATTAATATTTCATCAGACAGGAGAGGAAATTGTATTAACTTCTTAGCCACACAGATGAGCAGATGAGATGCCTCTTCCTAGCTTTGGTTAAAGTTGGAAATGCATGTTACTGTAGAGAGAGCTCAGCACGAAACTGGATAGCTAAATGAAGAATTTTAGGTGTATATTTTAATTGTGCTGTAAAGTGCTTTCAGCACAACAGAGAGAGCCCTTTTCTTATATCTAAAAAACGTAGTCTGTGCTACTGGTTAAGATATTGATTATGTATTCCAATGATGATCATTTATTCCAATGAACTGTTGGATAGCTCAGTGGTTTAGGTCTCTGGCTGTAAGTCCTTGAGAGGGGCTGGATTCAGTAATTCACAGGGTCCCTTCCAGCTTTGCAGCTCAAAGGTTATTAAAGCATATAGTGCAGTGGTTTCCAACCTGGGGGGTGGGGACCCCCTGGGGGGTGTCGAACAGCCATTTCACAGGGGTCACCAGTGAAGAAAAAGGCACAAACGGCTTGGGTCTGGAGGAGGAGGGGAGGAACCAGGGAAAGAGTGAGTTACAGCTTGATAGGTTGGAGGGGATGTCAGTCAATGGCACCGGAGGCTGCGACTGGCTGAGGGTGCCTGTAGGGGGAAGTTCTCTATGACACCTGCGGCAGTGGCCTGCCCAAGGGGGCTTGCAGCCTCTCTTCCAAGCAGGGCAAGGGGTCACCACAACATGAGGGACTGTATTAAAGGGTCCTTCAATGAGGAAGGTTGAGAACCACTGATATAGTCTTATGCGACAGCACCAGCAAAACAAGCAAGCAAGGATTTGGGATGTTGCTAAGATAAAAGCCTTCCCCCCCCCAACATCTTGAGCATCACTTTGCTTGGCAGGAATACTGGAGTGGTTTGCAAGTTCCTACTCCAGGTGCCTGCAGCACCTGGTATTTCCTGGTGGTCTCCCATCCAAGTACTAACCAGGGCCGACCCTGCTTAGCTTCAGAAATCAGGCGAGATCTGATGTGCTTGGGTCATCTAGGGAGCTGCTGTACTTGATGTCAATATAATTTTAAATGACGTTCTGTTAAAATTTAGAGTTTGATTTAAAGATGAATTTTTTAAATGGAAACTGCGGTCCTCCTTTCAGAAATTGTTAGCATTCTCCATTTTAGCCGAAGTTAAACTACAGTATTGACGGGCATTGTTTCCTTTGGAATTTGCCTGCTATGTGGCGCCGACTGTCAGGAATTAAAAGCTGCTGTTCTCTAATAGAAAATAATGGCAACAAGAAATGACATATTCCATAACCTTAATTACTCTGAGAGGGCACAGAAGATATGCTTATTTCAAGAGCAGAACCTAGGCTGAATTATGCATCTTTCTGTGTTCATAAATTATTGGTGCAAGTGTGCTCTAAAGTTAAATCTGTTATATGTGATAGTACTGTCTTCATGGTAGGTCCCCACCCACCCCCACCCCCCCAAAAACCACTCTTTTTCTTTTTCAAGGCAGGCCACAAACTGCCCTAGAAGGCTATGATGGTGCACAGAGATTGTGTGTGTGTGTGTGTGTGTGTGTGTGTGTGTGTGTGTGTGTGTGTGTGTGTGTGTGTGTGTGTGTCTGTGTGTGTGTGTGTGTGTGTGTGACTGTCTGTCTGTCTGTCTGTGTGTGTGTGTGTGTCTGTCTGTCTGTCTGTCTGTCTGTCTGGTAGACTGTATATTGCCTTTCCTTGATCTTTGCAGTTGTAGAACTCACATCCACCACCTCACTTTCTCTGGTGATTTTGGCCAGACGTTCTTCGCTAGGGAAACTATTCTGCCACATGTTTTGTGTCTTTTCTTTTCTTTTCTTTTTCTTTGATTTTTGCCTGCTATTCTGCTCCAAGGATGAAGAATCAATAATTTTCTATGGATGGGATATCAAGACACCAAGGCAGTAAGGGTGTGAACATGGCATCCAGAGTCATACTACACCTGTTGGGTTCAGCCTAGCTTTTTCAGAAGGCTGTGCCCAGTCCACAGGGGATCCCTTAAGAGATGTGGAAAAGCAACAAAGCAAAACAAAACAGCAAAGTGTCCTGCTTATATGTATACCACCCCATAGTGCTTAACTGGGGAGTTAAGTAATTATGCAGGCTACACATTGCCTCCCCAGCTCGCTGGGTACTCATTTGACTGACCTTGAAAGGATGGAAGGTCGAGTGTACCTTGAGCCTGCTAGATGGAATTGAAACCCAGGTCATGAGCACACTTAGAGCTGCAATACACCATTTGAACTGCTGAGCAAGGAGGCTGGTTATACAGAGGTCTCAGTCATGGAGGAACCTCTGCAAGTACAGCAGCCTCCTTTAGAATCATAGAATCCTAGAATCATAGAGTTGGAAGAGACCTCAAGGGCCATCTAGTCCAACCCCCTGCCATGTAGGAACCCCCATCACAGGACGCCCAACAGAATTTGGGGAGAACAGGTCATCACTGGTGATGAGAGGAACAGCACAATTCATACAACTGCCTTACCTTACAGGCCCACTGTCACCATCTGTACAGAGATGTAGGAGTGAGGACAAACCAGGTTTCTTTCTTTGTACATTCTGAAGTACATCAGCCCTTTTTCTTAAAACATGTTTGACATTTGGGGCTTAATAAATTTCCTATTCAGAAGCTGTGCTATCCTTAGATTATATTATGTTAATAAACCTGTAAGTGACGCATGACGCTAGGGCCTTCCTTCTTTTCTTCCTTTGGACAGCTCCTCCCTCACAGGAGGGAAATTTTATTATCTGAAAATTGTCTTAATGCTTCTCCTTCATGGTTTCCAGCCAAGAATTTGATGGAAACATTTTCAAACGACTACCTTAGGCTAGATGCCCAGTCAAAATCACTGTTTCAAGTTACCGTAATTTCTAGTCATATTAATTTACCGTAGTTAAAACAGATTGATTCACGTGATGTTAAGAATATACCAGACAAGCTCCCGTATCTAAACTCTATATCTGGTTTCAATTTATCTGCCGCAAAGGATCTATAGATATAAGGTTATAACAAATTGCATCGTCTCTTCAGCTTTAATAATCTTGTCAGTTGTTGCCCTAGCACATCATGATAAAATGTCTGGACAAATAAAGTAGTTGTTAAATATTTCTATCAAAATGTGTGGGCATTTATTATCATGATGATGCTAATCACAGAATATTTTCACAGTGGTACCTTGTATAAAGGAATTAATTCGTTCCAAATGAAATTCTAAGCAAATTTTCCTTTATGCAAATTTTCCATAGGAATGCATTGAAAACGGAGTAATCCCTAATCACGACCATTTTTTATGTTTTACGGATTCGCCCCATAGGCAATTCTGTTAAGCAAATTTCCCTATCTCTGGATTTTTTTATGTTGTACAGATTTTTGTTATACAAACCATTTGTTATACGAGGGTCTACTGTATTTCGTGAATGAACATGTCTCTGCTGAAATACCTTCTTTTTCCAAAATATTTGGAGGAGAGAGGCTGGTGGTGAAATGCAGCTCTGATTCTGCTATTGTGATCTGTCTGCTAGAGTAGTTATATAGCCTTTGGATATGAATGGCAGGTGTTGGTTGCCTTATATCAAGTCTTTACTCATTGGGCATAATAGCCAATGCTAATTTTACATCTAACACCCTTCCCAACTGGTAGGGTAATTCAAGGGTCACTACAATTGGACCACACAAACAGAGATGGGTTCTTCGTGCTTCATACAGTTTTGCATGAAACATGAAACGGGACAACACAGGTGCTGCTACGGCCCACCCACCCCCAAGCTGGGCTGCCCACTCACTAGAGTTCATGTGCTGCTGGTGTTCTTCTTCTGAGGTGGTGCTCCAATCTGGGCATGAGCCTGGGTGGCCCTTCTCTACCTCTTGCAATGAGGAAGTGGGGCGGGGAGTCTCCCCTTCCAGACAATGAGTGGTCAGCTGCCAGAGGAGAAGACGGGATAGCTGGGGAACTGCAGAAGAAGGACCTCAGCAGTACACCAAGATCGGTGAGTGGCCCAGTTGGAGCGTGGACTGGACACTGCAGCACCTCTGGTGCTATGCTTCTTACTTTGTACAGAGCTGTACCATGCATGAAGCTCCCATCTATACTACCAAGTAATGACTTTGGGTTGCAAGAGAGATGTAGCTAGATCTGGTGACTCCAGTGTTGCCTTTGGTGACTCCTCGTTTTGCCTAGCAGCACCCATTATTAGCATCACCCAGTTCAGACAAGGATGAGGAATGCCAGGCCATTTAGACAACGGCACTTTGCTCAGCTTGGCCTCACCCAATCAGCAACAGTTCTGCAGCTTCTCGGAATTTCCCATCACTTGTTTTCTGAAGATTGTAAGTAGAGATGCAAAGGGTTGCGGTGAGGATCTTTCACTATCAGAGCACAAACGGTTCCCTACAGAGTTCTAGTCCTGCCTGCACATCTGGAGCCACCAGTGGTTCATGGTTGACTAATGGCCCATGACTGCAGCTGGACCGAGACAGTCTTCTTTGCTGCGGGCAAAGGGATCAATCCCATTCACTGGGAGGGAAAGAAAGAAAAGGAAAGAGAATGTTTTGTTCCATGTTTCCTAGGATTAAGTTGTTGTTCAGTCGTTCATTCATGTCTGACTCTTCGTGACCCCATGGACCACAGCTCGCCAGGCCTTCCTATCTTCCACTGCCTCCTGGAGATTAAGTAGAAGAGTCCAAATTCTGCAGCCGCTGAATGTTTCTCTTCCAGCAGCCAGGAGCTTACCTGTCTACAGTATTTTGCTAACTACTTTGCTTCTCCCTGCAAACACCAGAGCCAATAGGTAGGTGCAGACAGGGCGCACCCACCAGTGCTATGACTGCAGTTTGGTAATGAAGATGAAATGAATGTAATGATGACCTTTCTGTGCCTTTGTCTGCACAATGCCCTTCTCTTTAACAGAACACCTTTCAAATGAACACATTCTGAACTCTTGAACTGCTCATTCTGTTCACTGAGCGTATTGCTCAATCTGCACTTTATCATGATGTGTCTCCAAAGATTCGGTGTTTCCTTGCATTTGATGCCTGGATGAGATTTTTCTTTTACAGAACTCTTCAGAAATTGGACTGTTAGGGGACCATGTTAATCTGAGCTGTTCATACTAACACAAGCCCTCTCTGAGCCCTGAGTTAAACGTCCTTCATACTCAGTTTTGAAAGCAGACAAGTATCTTAAAACATAGATCACACAGTGGAATTGTTTATCTCGGTGTGAATTGAGCCTGGGACATTTAGTTCAGCAGTCATTCCATGACCATATATTAAGTTTCTTACAACTTACTTAAAATGCCTTGGACAGTTGTCAAAAAGGATCAATCTGTCAAACTGGAACAACAATAATACCTGGACAAGGCTCTCTGGGTTTGATTCAGAATCAGCTCCTTTCAAATAAATTCATTTCAATGACTTTTAACAAGCTTCTCTACAATCTGGATTCAATCTCAATCTTAGTGAGTTCTCTAGGAAGACAAGGATGCCTAGAAGTCTAATCACCTTTCTTACATTCTCTTAAACATCCCCAAGATATTACTTGCATTGTTGGTATGACCTTGTTGCAGTCTTAATTAGCCCTTGGAAAGCTTCTGTTCAGAATTCTGGTTAATGGAAATTGTAGTTTTGTACAACTTCTGGGTTCTAAACAAGAGTCTGTAATGAATTATAGGGTCAGTGAAATGTCTTAGGGCTCGGTCCCACGTCCCTTTAAAAGCAGTTTAAATTACTAAATAAACCAAGTCCAAAAATGCAGTCCCTACGGCCACTGGGCTTTTTGAACTTTGAGTTAATCACTGCACATTATGGAATCAGGACGAGCCGGGTCTTTGTGAGCCCGTTTCAAGACCAGCTTTGAAACCTTTGGGTCTTTCTGGAGAGCCTCTGCCCACCAAACAAAGGCCAGGAGAGCTTCTCTGCCATGATTGATCCTCTTATCTGTAACATCCTCTTTTGCTCATTTATATATCTTAATAATGAAGACCAAATATGGAGGAAAATGCAGTGTTCTCCCATCCAATCTGGAGAGCGCTAACCAGAATGTCTTCTATCAGTAGCAGAGTAAAAGCACACAGCAATATTGCAGAGCTCAGATGTCACTAATTAGATGGGTCCTCACGAAAAGCAAAACTATAGATGCCTTTTGATCAGGCAGAAATGTTAAATGTTGCAATTTGAAGCAGCCTCATAGTAACCTGATGACCAGGAAAATCTGAAGAGAGGACATTTGTACCAAGAGACCTGGAATGTAATCCGAAATATAGGTCATCCAGAAAGCAGGATTTTAAAAAGGTTCACATTTCAAAGGTTGAGTTTGGGGGGGAAATGTTTTCCTGGGACTGCAGCTCCCAGGATCTCCCAGCCTGCATGACGAGTGAATACAGTATGCCTTTTGTGGAAACTCACAGCTGTAAACCCAAAATGTAACTATGCCAAACTTGATCCAAGATGCATTGATTAAGAAACCTATAAAAAAGGAGGCATCATGTTTTTTCTCTGTCTAGCCCTAACCGGGTAGCGATGTAGTGTAGCTGTATTCTCCCTTTCCAAATTAAGGCACTTGTACCCAACCAGAGCACCCCTCTATAAGTTGAAGAACTGTAAGCTTATGGTGAACATGGGGGTTTTTTTGAAAACATGCACAAATTGTAGGGCATTATGCTGGCCATGCAACCAAGTGTTCCATTACAGTGTGAGGGGACCTACGCCTACCTAAAGGATGGAAGTTCACTGCCCCTTCAGACTTGCATATCAAGGTGGGAACTTCCAGAAGTTGCAGCCTAAGATACGACCTTTATGTGGATTTAAAATACAACACTGAAGAAAGCCTGTGCTGTGGTCAACCCAAGGCTCTGATACCTCGGAAGTATCTACACCTCCTGCTCAGTCTCCCATCTAAACAGATCCAGTCCTCTCTTCCTTCCACTACATTTAATCCAAGTTTATTGCAGGCAGCAGAAGCGCGTCAGACTATTGCAAAACGGTGGCTATGTGCTATGTAAAAACATGGCTGGACTTCTCTCAGAGTTTATTGAGCAGCAGACCAATATCATTGGGACGTGGAGCAGACAATCCATTATCCAGCAAATGCACCTTTCCTCGCATTGGGTGGGCGTTCTGGGGAGACTCTCTGGCTATAGCTATTTCAGGTTCAGAAGCCATTTAGAGCTCAGGTGACAGGAGATTGGAAATTACTTTGAATTCCTGTTTAAAAGACTGTTTGCACTGTAGCACTTAACTCTTTATGTGTGCTTTGACTTTCAGAAGACACTTCCCATTTCACTTGCTTTTTGAACGGAGTGAAAACCCATTAGAAACTGGAAGTCATGACATGTCCTGTACTTGAAAAAGTTTGTGCAGTGTTGGCATTGGTTGACATTCTAAGAAGTCACACCTTGGGACTCTTTCTGGTGCTCAAATGTATGCAAATAGCTTGCGTCCCAATTTGGTGCTTTCCTCTGGTGGGTTGAGGTTAAACACTCCCAAGTACACTGACTGCTAAGGAATAGTGTGCAGTATGAAAAATAAACCCAATAACCTGTGTAAAGCTGAGCTGGCTGGATAACTTAGGGCCTTTTTACACGACCCCTAAGATCCGCTGGCCACTTAAATTCGGACCAGAGATCTTAGGGGTTCCTCGCTCTTCCTCTGTCCCCACCCCCCTCCGCACTTCCTGGTTGCTGGCTGCCTGAGGGAGGGAGAAAAAAGAAAGAAAAGAATGCCGGTTTACCTCTGTTTTGTTCCCGGCAGCATACAGGTCTCTTAAAGGGGCGGGCCGCAAAAAAAGAACAAACAGAAGCCAGGAGAGCCCCGCACTCACTATCCTTACACCGGATCAAATATTTGTCACATCCAAAAAGCAAGTACAAGAAAACTGCTCTGGGTCGTGCTAAAGTGGGCGGGGTCGCACTTAATTGTCTGCAAAGTCCGGAGCTGGTGGGTAAACATTTTTAAGGTCCGGACCTTGCAGCCATTTGCGGCGGAGCTTAGGGGTCGTGTATAAACGCCGTTAGTGATTTAGTTATCTCTACCCCCTATGTTTTTTGGAAGTAAATGGTAATTGCAACACTTAAGCCAACTGTGAAGATGCTTTATGCCTTTACAGGCTTCCTTTAAATCCCTTGGCCCAAGTACGAATGTAAAACAATGCTGATTTTAGAACAGAAAGAGGACAATATTTTCAAATACTTAGTGAGTAGAGATGGGCACGAAGTATTTGAAAATACTGTCCTCTTTCAGTCTTAGAATCAGCATTTTTTACATTTCCATTTCTTTTCATTTCATTTTTCTTTGATGGGTCTCTTCGTTATTCAAAATGAATAACGAATAATGAAACAAATAAAAAATTCATTTCGTGCCCATCTCTATTAGTGAGAGATAATGGTCAGGTGTTATTCTATTTAAAGGAACAACAGTTATTTTATAAGAGGGATTTTGGATTCAGTGCCCAAAATTCTGCTGATCTTTTCCATCAATAAGAGAGAATTGCACACCCAGTTTTACAACTAGCGTGAGATGACACAGAAAGGGTAACATGCTGGGATGGACATGACATTTCATGGAATTGCCCTTATTGTTGTTGTGTAAATTAATGGAATTCTATCTGATATGTCAACTTCTTTTTTATTATACAGTCACAGACCAAAGTAGAAACAATACCCTGCATTACAAAATAATGCAGGGCATGAGTAAAGTGGATAGAGGGACACTCTTCTCCCTCTCACAAAATACCAGAACTAGGGCACATCCAATCAAACTGAGGGTTGGGAGAGTGAGAACAGACAAAAGATTTTTTTTTAACCAGCGTGTGGAACTCCCTGTCTCAGGATGTGGTGATGGCATCTGGCCTGGATTCCTGGAGGAAAAGTCCATCACAGGTTACAAACCATTATTGAGATATGTAATCTCCAGGCTTTAAACTGGGGTACTTCAAGGACCAGATATAGGGGAGTGGTATCAGGAGACAGATTTCTAGTCTTGTGTACTCCCAGACACATTTGGTGGGGCCACTGTGAGATACAGGAAGCTGGACTAGATGGGCCTTTGGCCTGATCCTGCATGGCTCTACTTATGTTCTTATGTTCTTAATGCAACATGAACAATTTAAAAATATATTTAAAACATGTTCATATTTAGAAAAAGTAGCCAGATCAATAAGACCTTTTTATGAGATCTTACAACAGAAAACAAGAACTTAGCTACAGATTTGGTAATTGTTTGGTTTATACTCTCCTACAAATACCATGAGAGGGAATGGGATTTTGTCTGATATGTCGACATCAGATCCACGTAGGATTTTAGCAAATAAACTCTTTTACAAGTTCACTAATAATAAGAGGATTTTATGAGGAGATGGTATAAATCTCAAAAAGGTGGAGGTTTAGGACTTCTCAATTTAAGACGATATTACAGTGGTACCGCTACTTATGAGTTTAATCTGTTCCGAATGCATTCTCTTAAGTTGAACAACTCTTAAGTAGAGCAGCCTTATCTTTAAAAAGAAAATTGTTAGTAGAGCAGACCACATCTAAAATTTGTAAGGCATTTCTGCACTGGATTGCTGTGACAGTACAGTGAATAGGAGACTACAGAACACATGCTGCATTCATGTGCATGCAGGTGTATGCCTGAAGGTGTGTGTCTGAGAGAGAGAGAGAGAGAGAGAGAGAGAGAGAGAGAGAGAGAGAGAGAGAGAGAGAGAGAGAGAGAGAGAGAGAGAGCAGTGGATTCAAGTTCTTAAGTGTTTTAGATAACTTTAAATTATTTTTAATCTGTGGAAGTGAAAGAAGCATCTGGCAAGTCAATCTCTATCACGTCTGATGATAAAACTCTATGCAAGTGCAGCTTTTGTTTAAAGCCATATTAATTTGACTTCAGTCATACAGAAAGGTAATAGTTTCCTAGGATCTAGACTAACAACTTCCCACTGTAAAGCATAATGTGATTTATAGGCTCCATCTGCCTCCGTAAAAGATGGCCTCTCCCCCATCCCGGCGCTGCTATTTTATTTTTCACCTGAATCATAATGAGTAAGGATACGGAGATGAGTTTGCATTTAGTCGCACCATTCTATTTGTATGTTAGTGCCATACATTATAACATAAATCCACATCCAGTATTTATTGTTAGCCATGCAAGAAAATTAACTTTTCTGGTTCCATTTATGCACAGTAAATTGTAATCGGAAAAGAACCGGGAGGGCGCTGCTAATCTACATAGGCCAGAGCCTCGTGCACCTGTTGGGAGCATGCAATTTACCTGGCTTTATCACCATTGCATATACCGTATATTTTTGAGTATAAGTTGACCCGAGTATAAGTCGGGGCCCCTAATTTTGCCTTTAAAAAGTGGGGAAATTGATTGACTCAAATATAATCCGAGTCAATTTCCCTCCACTGCCTTCCCCAAGCCGGTGCTGGTGGCGGCAGCTGCCACTGGTGCTGCTACTACAGTGGTTCCCCTTCCTTTCCTCCTCCTCCTCCTCCTCCTCCTCCTCCTCCTCCTCCAATCAGGGGTGGGGGGTGGGGAAGAGAAGCGACAGGTTTTTTAAACTTTTTTTCTCTCCCAAAGCAAGCTCCGATGGTGGACATCGCCACTTGTTTCAGGAGAGAGGAAAAAGTTTTTAAAAACCCCACCACTTCTCCCTCTACGAGCCCGATTTGGAGGTGGGGGGAAGAAGTGGTGGTTTTTAAAAACTTTTTCCCCCTCTCCCGAAGCAAGCACTGATGGTGGACATCGGCACTTGCTTCAGGAGAGATAAAAAAGTTTTCAAAACCCTCCTGCATATAAGTCGACCCAAAATAAGGGATGAAAAAGTTGACTTATATTTGAGTATACATGGTACTGTACATCTATGAGTGCCATTGTATTATGCTTGTTCTTGTGTGCGTGCTTTTATTGTTTTTATATGCTTTTATTTTGGTTTTATGTGGAATGTATTTTGTATTTTATCTGGTCAGTGACTGAAATAAAGATCTATTCCTATTCCTATTCCTATTCCCACACATGCACATGCACCCACTTTTCTAGCATACAGTATGTGCTCTAGCTCTGATTGTGTAATGTCTCTTTGTGGGCGTGGTCAGCCTCTGGCGCTGGGTTTCACTGCCACAAACTTCTGGGTTCAAACACATGGGGTTCAATTCAGAGCCACAATGTAGCTTTGCAACATTCCTGCCCCCTGGAGAGGTGTGGGAAGAGAGATACAGTGGTACCTCAACTTACAAATCTAATTTGTTCTGAATGCATGCTCTTAAGTCGAACTACTCTTAAGTTGGGGTACCTATCTAAAAAATTGAAAAAAAAGTTACAAAATCAAAAAAATTAAAAAAGTATATTTGTAAGTCGAGCAGACCATATCTAAAATTTGTAAGGTGGCAGTTAAAATGCCAGCAGTTTTCCACTCTTAAGTCGAATTGCTCTTAAGTCAAGCTGCTCTTAAATCGGGGTACCTATCTAAAAAATTGAAAAAAAAAGTTACAAAATCAAAAAAATGAAAAAAGTATATTTGTAAGTCGAGCAGACCATATCTAAAATTTGTAAGGTGGCAGTTAAAATGCCAGCAGTTTTCCACTCTTAAGTCGAATTGCTCTTAAGTCAAGCTGCTCTTAAATCAGGGTACCACTGTATTTGCCAGTCTTTGGTTCTCCCTCAGTTGGGTTCTCAGTTAATGCCCCTTTTTAGCCACAGGAAATGAACAGCATGTGTGTTTAGAGTAGAGCCAGGCAGAAAATGCTGTATGAAATTCGGAAGTTCCCAATTCAGTCGTCACTACCAGACTTCCAGGGTTTGGGAGGAAGGTCAGCTGACGAATCAGTTCAACCGCAGTATCTCTATTTTGTGCAAGGGCAGTTCCAGCAACTCTTAGAAGGCCCAAATTGCATCAACCACAAAAACGGTCCATTTTATGTGAACGTCCATGCAAGTTGGTGGTTTGTGAATACCGATGAAGCATGGACCATCACAATCCATTGTTTTCCTGGTCCATGGCCATCTCTAGTCTAGCATAAGAGTACGTTTTTCCTGTAACTCCTCTTTGTTTCAGCGGAGATGCTCATAGAAGCTTTCAGCAAAACAGCTTACACAACAAATGCATTGCTCTATTCCTTTTTTAGCTTTCTTTATTAGTATTTCAATGAGATGCCAGTAGATTTGCATCCTGCGCCAGGCATTCTTCCAACTCCTAGCTTTCTTCCGAGTGACGGAAGTTTCTCCTTCCAAGCCTTCAGATCTGAGATATAAGAAGGCACAGTAGACTGCACACCTTCATTTTATTTTGGACATTGTAATAAAGTTTTGATTTACTCATTTTATGGGCATGTTCAGCATGAGATAACTTAGTTTCAGAATGTAATTTTGAGTTTTAATAAGCACATTTAATAGTGGCATCACAAAATACCATTATGTTCTATTAAAGGTTGTGTTTTATGTTAGAATGTTCACATTCTGAGTTATTGAATCCAAATTATTTATTGCACAAAGGAGGCAGAGGTAAAAAAAATCTTTGCAAATGCTGTAATTCCATAGGGTCTCATGCATTCACCTAAAGCCCCAAAAGGATAACCAGCTGATGTAGGAAGATAGAGATGACTCTAAGACTATATGATGTTGCGAAAGAATAAAACACATTATTTTTATCCCCAATGAAATCAGTGACAAATTACTTCCAATGGCATTAAAGAATTGGGAGTTTCCAAATGCAGGAAAACATGTTTTGATCAAACCATTAACCACCCAGAGTAGCTTTTTTTGCTAGATGGTTGTGGTATATAAATCATAAAAAAACATAATCATCAATCCAGGATCTAGAACCACACATACAATAATTATAAATCACAATTGTCATATTTTGATTTTCATTCACTGTTGTGTATAATGACAACAACGACGACGACAACAACAACAACAATGACAATGACAACGACAATGACAATGTACTATCAAGTTGAGTCAGATTGGGTTTTTCAGGAAGAGAAAGCTCAGAAGGGGGTTTACTATTCCTTTATTCTGGTGCAAGTTTCCCTCTAAGGGTGCATGTCTGCATGACTGCACTTCGCTCTGTGCAAAGATCCTCTTTGTGCAATTGTTTTCATCCCCTTTGGTTCCCATCAGAACAGAACTCCATGCAGGTATTGGGGGTGGGGGGATTTGTGCATAGGAGGGACAGAGCCCCACTCAATGGGGCTGAAAATTCGAAAGACCATTGTTCTCAGGGTATCCCAAGACTGTGCAGCTTGCACCATGCTACAAATTGTCTTGTAATGGTGAATTACGGCTAACCACTGAGTTGCCACTTGCATTCTTTCTTGTTTGGCCCTTTGTGCCATGGCAGTTGACCAGGAGTACAAGTAAGGACCATCACTTGTATGATTAGGTTTCCTTTGCCATAAATGCAATTTTCCTGGGCTGGGACTTGGACTGTTTTGGAGAACAAATTCAAAGAGCAAGAATTGGGGTATCAATTAACAAGTAATTCAAATAGAAGATGCAGGGCACTTGGACTCCTCAAACTGTGCAATGGAAATCTATATACAGTGTTATCTCTACTTACAGTTGCTTTGACAACTGAATAATGCAACTTATGAATACTGCTCTCTGCTCTACATGACAGTTGACTTTGACCGGTCGGGCCTGTCAAAGTCAGCTGTCATGCGGAGCAGAGAGCAACATTTGCTGCCCATTGCCACCACCTCCTCCTCCTTGGTTGCTTCAAACTCTGCAAAAGATATCGAAGCAACTAAGGAGGAGGAGGAGGTGGTAATCTCTGCCTCTTTCACCTCCCCCCTCCTTCCTTGCTTCCCTTTCAAGACACCCAGGCTGGGCATAAGGTCAATGTCCCTACTCTGTTCACCGAATTGGTGGGCAGAGCATGGACCAATTTGTTCATTTATTTAATTATATTTTATTTTAGAGTATTTTTACCCCACCTTTCTCCTTGGAAAAGGCCAGCCCTGATACTTACCTCCAATCTGGACTGATTGATCTTTGGCCAGCCCAGAGGTAACCAAAGGTAAGCACTTACCTGGAGGTAAGCACTTGCCTTGCAAGGTGCCGGGCTTCCCAAAGATCAACGGGCGATCTCCCTCATCAAGGGTAGCCAAAGGGAGCTGATATCGACAAGTCCAACCTAACAAATTCAACTGTATGGCAGGGCTGCAGAGAGCATCCGAAGGCTGCCCTTGATTGAGGGGGATTGGGACACCCTTCCCAAGGGAATGCACTGAAAACCAATTAATATGTTCCCTTTTTTGCCCTTTTTCCAGCCTCCAGAACGGATTAATTGAGTTTCAGTGCATTGCTATGGGAAACTGCTGTTCGACTTACAAATAATTCGACTTCTGAATTTGCATTTAGAATGGATTAATGTCCTAAGTCGAGGTACCACTGTCTAAAGATGCAAAACTAGGGATGATTTTTATTCATCTTTACATCTGGCTTGGGTAGCTCAAAGAGAAAAACAATGGTGCTCATTCATCTATAAAGCAGAATATGTGGCAGATCTATAAAAAAGGCCTGGATAAACAGTCTCAGTTATGGAAGCATCTTTCTCTAGAAAAAGTCCGGATCAACAAATATGTTTGTTGAGACCAGCTTTTTGAGGCTAAATTTTCACAGATAGTGGAGTGTCAGAATTGCCTTCTAGATTATTCTCTGTGTATCTGTACGTACGTATGCACTCACATTTGCACACAGACACAAATAAACACACACACACACACACACACACACACACACACACATTTGATTATGGCAAATCTTTAGAATCAGGTGGAGCAGAAATAGCAACTAATGGAAATTGTTTAAAAGGTTTTTTGATTATCTGCAGTCATTTTCTAACAACGGCAAGTCATGTCATGATTCCCCACTCTGAGTATAAACACAAAGACAGGATTACCTCCATTAGATTACTAAAACATTCCAAAGTGACAATTCCAGAATTGTCCAGAATTCTCATTGCCAAACAATATAGTACAAAATTTAAAGATAAAGAAAATCTCCCCCCCCCAAAAAAAAAAAATCTGGTACTCAATGCTACCAGCAGCCTGAGTGAAGAGAAAAGGAGCTAACGTGAAGGTTTTAACTTTAGTTGCTATTATCACTTTTTATTATCGTATTTGGGAATGCATGAGTTTGGTTCCTTCCTGCAACTAGTTATCGCAGGCAGATTTCTCTTTGGAATTACACTCTTGGTTACAAAGGAAAGGGCACTGGGCTCCTTGGGACCTGTTTTGTTTTTGCTTTGTTGTGTTTTCCCCGAGAAGTGGCTGTAGCACATCATCAGGAACTAGAGGTCCATCCTAACCATGGCTATTAATCATCACAGTCCATTATTTACAGAGGATTCATTCATTGTTCCATAAAGGTATCAAGAGGGTCAATTAGAGACAACAGACAGGATTTTCAAAGACACCAGAGGGTCAATTAAGCCCTCCTTGTAATTTTCTGCTTTAACAGCAAATGCCAGGAATACTGTACAACAGATACAGCGAAGTTTAGAAATAAACAGAATGTTCTCCCCCCCATGTGTGTGTGTGTGTGTGTGTGTGTGTGTGTGTGTGTGTGTGTGTGTGTGTGTGTGTGTGTGTTGAAGGAAGAAGAAAGGGGAAGCAGGATGTCAGCTTTCTGGTAACATATGGCTCACTGTCAAACCATGGCTGAGTTTAAAATGGAACCAGGAGGGTGCAAAGTTCCTCTTCTGGTCAGAGCATCTAAGGTTCAGAGGGAATTTCTAAGAGAGAACAGTCTGCTCCTGTTTCAGAAAAGTATAATTCATCTCTGAGTACTTCTTGCCTGTGGTAGATTCACTACCTCCAGCACCAGAGTCCCTTGGACTGCAAGGAGATTAAACCTATCCATCCTGAAAGAAATCAACCCCGAATGTTCACTGGAAGGACAGATTTTGAAGCTGAGGCTCTAGTACTTTGGCCACCTCATAGGGAAAGAGGAGTTCTTGGAAAAGTCCCTGATGTTGGGAAAGATTGAAGGCAAAAGGAAAAGGGGACGGCAGAGAATGAGATGGTTGGACGGTGTCATCGATGCAACCAATATGGATTTGACCAAACTCTGGGGGGCAGTGGAAGACAGGAAGGCCTGGTGAGCTCTGGTCCATGGGGTCACAAAGAGTCGGGCACGACTGAACAACTGATGAACAACAACAACAAGCACCAGACAGCCTTGGTTTGTGCTAATGAGGGCCACGGAAGCAATCCATGTACGGAGTGGTAGTGGCTCCTCTTCGTTCTGACGCACTTGAGGTGGCGGTGATCTACCTAGACACGTTCCCAGTTCTGTGCCATTGTTTGAAATGAAACGAGAGAAAGGCCTGGCAAGTCTTAACAAAATGTATAGCCAGAAGATGACAACAAAACAGCCCCAGTTAGAGTCCAAGGGGTTCAAAATTATTAACAACAGGGGTTACTTTTGAGTAAGCAATTTTATTTTGCATTTAGGAGCCCACCTATTGTAAAGGAAGATTACACATAGAAGAGAAGGATATCAAGATACAGAATCCCTGAGGGAATAATGCCACTTCCTAGCTTTGACATACTAGTTTTTCTTTGGTGACACGTGGAGCCTCCGTGGGACTTCAAAGACAGGTGAGTCCCACATATAGATACCTATATCCCAGGCCCGCACCAGGTAGACCGTGGGCTACCGGTAGTCCGCGAAGGGTTCAAAAGTAGCCCTCCGGCCACCAATAAAATAAGTGAGGGTATACAGTAAGTTATCCAAAAAGAGGAAGGAGGAGGAGTAGGCCAGAGGGGGAGGAGAGTCGAGTCAGCCCCTGGGTGGGTTGGGAGGGAAAGTGCACCTTTTAAAAAAAGCGGATCCGTCACTGCTGCTTGCCTGGGCCACTTGCAAGCATGCACCCCACTCCCTTGCACCTGCTCGAGCCAGGTGCAAGGGAGTTGTATGCATGCTTGCGGGGGTTGCCCCTTTGGAGGGGGGGGCTGCGCAAGCATGCATGCACCTCCCTTGCAGCCACCTGCACCAGCTCAAATGGGTGCAAGGGAAGAATGTGTATGGTCAGCCTTCCGATAGGAATGCATTGAAATCCGTTCCCTCCAGAACAGATTAATTGATTTTCAATGCATTCCTATGGGAAACCGCTGCTCTACTTACATTTTTTTTATTTACGAGCATGTGCTTGGAATGGATAAAACTCCTAAGTAGAAGTAGTAGCTCTCAGGCACTTTGGGCAAGAAAAAGTAGACATTGGTCTGTTCAAAGTTGGACAGCCCTGCTATATCCCATCCTGAATATATACTGAAACCTCAAACCTCGTGGACCTTTACCCCAACAATGAGCTACCATTATTGGGTACCATAGCATTGCTCAGGTTTGCTCAAGAGTCAGTGCACACTGAGAAGATCTGCTTTGGAACCAGCTTCCCATTGTTGTTCCTAACAGTCCCCCCCCCCAAAAAAAGCTGTAAAATAATCCTCTGAAAAATATACCTTTTGCACACTGTTCACCCTCAATATTGCACACTGTTCACACTCAATATTGCAACCTTTCTTTCTTTCTTGTTCCAAAAGAGAGGCAACTAATTAAAACACATGTGTTCTTGAGCATGTGCTAAAATGCATGCATCACCACCACCGCCACCCATTTTGTGAAATGTGCGGACTGCTTTGCATGGATGTGAAATAACTCTATAATTTGCCGATTCTGAAAATCTAGCCTCAAAAATGTTTTAGTCACATGTGTGCATGTAATTTCTGTCCACTATATTTCTATTTCCATTTACCACTTACAACTCACCAGCCGTTATATTTTAAGTGAGCCAGGCAGGAAATACCTCCAAATTACCTCTTAAAAGGAAAGAGTAAATCTTATTCCAAACCTCTTCCCTCCTCCATAATTTTAGCGGATTTTTAATTATTGGACTTGAAATGCTTTCTTTGCCCTGCTTGAATTCCTCCTGAAGTAGAGTGCACCAGGCACCAAGTTTTGTTTTCTCATCTACTTAAATCCAAGTTTCCATATTTGTCATGTTTTGCTAACAAAACATTTAAACAAAATGTTGTCTTTATTGTAAATCTCTACCCATTTTCATTTCTTCCCCCCCCCCAAAAAGAGGGCTTTGATTTCCCGAGAGTTTGTCTTGGTCTCTTGTGTGAACAATTCTGCGAGTGAATGTCACTGCTTTTGATCCTTATTGTCCAGAGAAGCCCTTTAGTCTCTGTAGTCTTTTAATCGAGAGCTCTAACTAATGACACAGGGCCACGCTTTGCTCCCAGATGCTGGCTTGCAACTTGCTGAGTTTCCAGGGGGAGTTGTGTGCACATTCTCAGGGAACAAAATTTGGCTCGTCGTGTGTGAAATTATAGCAGAAATGGTCAGAAAAGCCCTCTAGCACATTCATCTTACTGACCTCAAGAGGAAAGGGAAGGGGAGGTATTAACCCCATCTGTATATTTCCCCCTTCTTCTTAGGTTTCATCTTTTACAGAAGAGGCTGGCTTCTCTTGCTTCATCACATTTTATATTTAAAGGGTCTACTTTTCTTCACGCAAGAAGTGTCAATTGTATCTAGTAGCATTTTGGCAGGGGATTCTTCTTTTTCTTAGTGTTTGTCCCACTTGATTGTGGGATCCATTATTCTTGTTTTGGCCTTCCGCTTGGCCCATTAATGTGCTTGGTCCAGGTGAAGCTGGGACAGCTTCATGTTATTGTCAAGGTGGTTCATCCATCAATGTTTTGGTCATCCCTTCAGTTGGAATCCAGGGTGAAATCCTTTTTGGACAGAATTAACTCTTTGGTAGGCAAGACGTGCCCATACCAAAACAGGGGATTATGGAAATCCAAAGAAGTTAAATTTCCAATTTTCCAAAGTCATTCTTCAGGCAGAATCCAAGTACTTGGGTCCTTTTGTAATGAACATTGTGTACGGGTCAGGTAGGAATAATTTCCCATGTAGCCTAGTATTGTCTCCTTTGAGCCTCGTGGCATGGTGGTTAAACTGTAGTACTGCAGTAAAGACTGCACATAAGACCTGTGTTTGAGCCTAGACTCAGTTAGTTGGCACTAGATTGACTCAGCCAAGGTTGTTAAATTGAGTACGAGTGGGAGACGGAGTCTCAGGGTGTATAAAAATAAAAATATTTATTCCCTATTAAGTCATTTAAAATAGCTCTGGATCAGTGCATTTCGGCAGGGCCTTCTTTAGGAGCTGAGCAAAACAAATATTACATCTTAGATATCTTTCTATAAAAGGGATACTTGATTTAGGATTTGTAAACCTAAAGGTAAACCTACACCCATCTGGGTGTTTGAAATTCAAAAGCCTGCCTGGCTTTCCTGACCATGTAGCACCAATCCATGGGTGCTGTACAGTCAAGAAAGCCAGGATCGAAGTACCACCACCTCCTCTTACCCCAGTTTCAGCGAAGAGACCCGGGCAAAGAGGAGGTGGTGGTGCTTCCATCCTGGCTTTCCTAACTGTATAGCACCCGCGGATTGGTCAGGAAAGGCAGGCAGGCATTTGAATTTCAAGCACCCAGAACACCCTCGGGTTGTGGGCATCCAAAATTCAAACTTCAAAATTTTCACATGACATCGGGTAGGCAAATCGTCATCTTGTGAAAAATGCATATCCCTGGAAATTTCATTCGTCTTACGAAGAATTCATCTTACGGGGCATCCGTCTTGCGAGGTACCACTATATCTGGTGGTAGATGAACAGAATAGGGAACTGAAATGCATACCAGCCTAATTTGTTGATTTTTCTGCTTCATTTTTCATTCGTGCCCATCTCTAGTCAGAGCTGCTGACCAGCTGAAAATCTCTCAGTGAGTTTCATGGATAAGTGAGAATTTCAACCTAAATCTCTTAATCCTAACCCAAAACTCTTAACATCGCAAGAAACAAACCATATATCTTCTGCTTCTGGTTTACTTTTCATAATACAGTATCTGAACCACGAATTCTGGATAGTTTAACTGCTCCACTTGGTAGGAGGAACTGAGTAGGCATGATTCAAGCCAGAACCCTTGGTAAATCGTGATAAACTGGGATTATCCAGAACTCTGGCATGCCATGATAATTAGTTTATTTAACTAACACAGGATCCTTCCTTGCCAGGTACACGGTCAGCTAACAACCTACCTACATGATGTAACAATGAACTCAGCCAAAATCTGTTGGGTTGGAAAGAGTATATGTTTAATTAACATGGTTGCAAAATTAAATTTACCTAGCTGTATGTCTCTTTTTCCTCTCCCTTTCTTTGTCCAAAAAATCCCATTCCTGTCCTTAATAATTTTTAAAGTATTTGTGTAATCAGATTATCTGAGGAAATGTATGTTTAAATTCAATAGTGTCCATTTTACAAATGACTCTGGCAGTGGTTGGATTTGTCTTCCATGCAGTGGAATAATAGCTATCCTTATTATGTTTTGGTTTAGGTATCAACCACTAATCCTAAAGCTGAGTAAATAATCCACAATGATTTTCTTATAGTATACCCTGAATCTTCTCTACATCAGCAGAGATATCTGGGCACAATTGTGACTTATTTATTTATTCATCATTCAGACATATTGCAAGAGTTTTACAAAACACTGTTGATCTAGACTACTGGGAGATTTTTAATTCAGCGGGATGTCTTCGTGTTGTCATGGGGAAAACACATACACACAAACTCACAAACAATGCATTCCCAGTACTGATGCATAATGTTAAACCATGGTTTATATAATAGTTTGTTTCTTTGAATTGTGTTACATATAATGCAACAAACTATACATTTTCTCATTTCTGTTCTAGAGTAGCATTTTGGCTAGATGGCATGGTATACAAATCCAATAAATAAATAAATAAATAAATAAATAAATAAATAAAAATAAATAAATAAATAAATAAATAAATAAACTCCTTTCCTGATTTTTTTTGTTTTTCTTTTAGAAAAGTGTTCCAAGAGAAGATGCTTCAGAAGCTGTGTCTCCAGGTTCAATTATTGATACAAGCCGAGGTTTTAACATATAGCAGGCCACTGATGGCTACTAGTCGTGTTGGCTCTGTGTCATCTCCAACGAGGCAGTATTCCTATATGACTCATTTGCTAGGCATCATGTGTTAGGGATGTAAATCACCCATCTCATCCTCAGGTACAGAGACTCGGAAGCACAAAATTATCCCCCTTATGCTACACAACTGCAAAGTATTTTGTCTTGCTTCTCAGCAAGAGATTTTGAACATTCTTTGTGTACAAACCGGGTAAAATTGCAAAAATGACACTACAATGCTATTTTGTTGTGTTGGCATTTTGGGGGTTAGAAGCACTGCTGGAGTTGATGGGTATGTTTTAACATGCAGTGGGAAGAGAGAGAGAAATATTGATATCCAACATACCACAAGATGCAATGAAAGGACTACATATGTTATTTATATGAACCTCTTTTTTCTCTGTACCGCACTGTACATTGTTTGGAGCACACTATAATAATATACTTCGGGGCCTGAGTGGTTCCAAACTGCTCGTAGATTTCTGGAGTGCCTATTATTGCTTGTGGCCAGATGGTTATACAATAAGCCACTTGAAGTCATCATCAGGCCATACTTGTGAAGAACACACACACACACAAAAACTCATAATGAAAGCCTAGGAAATTGCTTGGCTTCTCAAGAGCTGTTTCCAAATAGAGCATTACTTGATAACCTTATTTGATTGCCATCGCCTTGCCTACAGTGCCTGCGTTTAACAGCCTCCTCGTTACCCTAATATATTTGAGACATCTGAACTCATAGGCGGAATGACAATTCGTTACATGCTCCATAGGGTAGCATGTGTGCAGTCATCAAAATACGTGCCGCACAGAAGCCTTATTGTAGGCAGCAGAGCTGGTGGGCAGGGGAGGTGGGGGTAGAGAAGAAGCATCTTTTGTATCTTTGCAACAGATACGCACAATTTGTTTTTCTAATGTTAGGTAGATGCCACTGGATTAAATCTTACATGCCATAAAATATGTCCCAGGACTGGCATTGTGCTTGTGTTGAGAAGTTTTAAGGGCCATCTGTGGTCAGGACTAAAAAAAACCACCAGTATCGTCATCATTTACATCCGAGAGCTTGTTATTTTTTGCTTTAAGTAGGTACACAGATGAATGAGGCCAGTGCAGCTGTCGGAGAGATAATGTTGCATACAATGCCTCACATGATAGGGCTACGAAATCTTGTATACCTTCTCTATGGTTTACATATTTGTGATGTTTATATATTTGTGATGTTATATACTGTTTTTGTGCCCTTATTTCTTGCCTGCTGGCACTTTGCATGCAGTGTTGGGTGGCCAAGCAAAGTATAAGAAATATATTGTTAACTAACCTTGCTATGATTTGTAATTTAAATTTGTGCGCTCTCTCTCTCTCTCTCTCTCTCTCTCTCTCTCTCTCTCTCTCTCTCTCTCTCTCTCTCTCTCTCTGTGTGTGTGTGTGTGTGTGTGTGTGTGTGTGTGTGTGTGTGAAGAGAGAGTATCAGAGTACAGAACTTTCATTTAAATCATCATGAACTTGATTTGCGGCTTGTGTGATGGAGAACAAACCTGATTCCTATCCAGTCTTTGTTTGCGCATTGATATCTTGCTTGGCCATGGTAACATAAAACTTACATCACCTGACATACACATTCTGTCTCAATCTCTCTGCCTCTCACGCACCACCAATTAAAAGCAAATATATGGTGAAAATAAGGAGTTAGAAGCATTTCTGAGGAGTTTCCCTTACGACCGTAGAAATTTCAACCACTGGTGGTGATCAAAACACATCAGGAATACCTACGACAAGGAGGAGTCTGGACACCTTTAAATCTGTTTTATTTTGTTCCATCTTTTGTGGTTTGCAGTAGATGGGGTGGTATATAAGCAGAACACACACACACACACACACACACACACACACACACTTGTGTGTGTGTGTGTGTGTGTGTGTGTGTGTGTGTGTGTGTGTGTGTGAGAGAGAGAGAGAGAGAGAGAGAGAGAGAGAGAGAGACAGAGAGATTGAATTCTATGATTCCACTCACAATAGGCCTATCCCTGTAACCCTAACCCTAATCCTAGTCTTAACCCTGTCCCTGTCCCTGCAGTGAACCAAGGCAGATGTGGGTGCTCACACAGCTCTGCACCCAGAAGCATTCTCTCTCCCTCCCTCTCTCTCTCATGTGTGTGTGTCTGCATGTGTGTGTGCATGCATGCACACACTCTGCAAGCCTGAGCAGAATTAAAGTGTTCTTTAGGTAATTTAGATTTTTAAGCCTTTGAGAGCTGAATAATGGGAATACTTCTACTATATTGGATTAAGAGAATGAGACTCTTGTGATTATATACTGCCAATTTCTTTTGTTAGGTGAATAACTATAAAATGAAGCCATTTGAATAAAAAACTTTTTTTGCTAGATTTTGAGAATTGACACATTAAAAAGGATTTGTTCTCCAAACTGCCCTTGATTAATTATAGCTATAGACTAGCTATTACAGTTTTGATTAAACTTCCAGTGAGCAGGAAAATTAGCGTTTCCTGCAGTATCTATATTATTTCATTAGTGTGCGCTTCCTATTTTAAAAAGCTTCTCCCCTGCCCGTACGCACGCACGCACGCACACACACACACACACACACACACACACACACACACACACACACACACACTTTTCTAAAGGAGCATTTTTGGTCTATAAAGCTCTTGTCAAGATAGGATTACTGTTGATGATGCAATTATTTTTGTCTGGAAATTCATATTAGAGGAATGCATTAATAATGTAGCTCATTACTGCACATGCCGACATATGTATTTATTCATAGCAGAGAAGGTTCTTTTTAAATGAAGGGATAGGATCTAGAGAGGTTTACTTTTCTTGGGTTACCATTTTGTGGGATGCAGTGTCTCCCAGAAATGTCATCTTGGAATGAGAGGGAGCAGACCAATAAAATTGCTCTGATCTGGAAGGCCCATTCCAGTTCATGGAACAAGTGACGGCCAGTCAAATGTAGCACTCATTTTGACAAGGGATATTTTCACATTGTAGGCATGTCAGAGTGATTCACGGAAGTAGTTCCACATCCCCAGTGCTTTAATGTGAAAAGCAGTCTTTAGCAGTTCAACTTCCCAAGCCTCTCTTCACCCAAAGATACAACCTGGAATTTTTATTTCATTTCACGGAAGGGAAATGGAAACCCATAGGGACAGTATGGCATGCCACTCAGTAAAGGAGAAGCATCACAAAAGTCTAATTGTGTTTCAAATTTGTGACGACATTTTCCATCAGCTTGAACTAAACGCTCAGCTGTGTGGGCTTGTCTTGCCAACATCAATGTCAAGGGACATGTATATGAAGTCCCATGTTCACAATGGATGCATGAAACCCACCGACTGTGCACCTACTCGGTGTGACATGATAATCCAAATGAAAACCGGCACTGTTGGACCTCAGAGGCAAGTATCCAGGAAGACTGAAATGACTTCACTGTAGAGACGGGCAGCTCTATCCAGATGTTTTGGGACAACTCCTACCAGCTCTAGCCAGCTTAAACAACAGTGACAACTGCAGCCCACAACATATGAGTACTTTTCTCTCTCTCCCTCTCTCTCTCTCCTCCCCCCCCCCATAATAGGGAAACTGACAAAAGTAAAAGGTTAAGTGGTATGGTGTTCACTACATTTATCCAGTCTCTAGTCCCCAGATGTTTTTGACCACGACTCTCAGAAATCCTGGCCAACAAAGGCTTCTGGAAGAGATTCTCTCTCTCTCTCTCTCTCTCTCTCTCTCTCTCTCTCTCTCTCTCTCTCTCTCTCTCTCTCTCTCTCCTTCTTTTCTCTTTGCATATATTTGTTAGGAGACTATATGTCCCAAATCACCTCAGCCAGCTAACCTCTCCCTTCTGTTCACACCTTACTCTTTCCCTAGCGCCTGAAATGTTAACAGTCTGGGACTACAACCCCCATATGCACCTCAGCCGGCTTTTCTCCTTTGCTTTCCAGTGATAGGAAACATTATACTCTCTCTCTCTCTCTCTCTCTCTCTCTCCCATTTTCCCCATCTTTCCATCCCCCCACCCACCCACCCACCAGTATAGGCAAACAAAGGTATTTCGTCTTTCAGCATTAATGCTCCATTTGACAGACCCGACTTATTTTTTTTCCCCCATTTCGGAACATGAAGCACCCGATTCTGTGTAGGCACACTGTTGGGAGCCAGGCCCAAGGGGGATGTTTCTCAGAAAAAAGGCAGAGGGATTGCACTGCATTTTCTTTTCTTTCGCCACAAAGGGACTGTCGTCCTACCCCTCTCTCATATAATGAAACCAATATTCTATTTGTTTTATCACATGGCCATTTAGGTAATGATCCATTTAAATTACCACAGGAATAAATGCATTGTCTTGAATGATTTAATTCATGAATTTGCTCTCCTTTTCTTTTGCTGCCCCTAATCTTGAACTGCCCCTCTGTGTGTGAATTTGCCCCTTCACCCAGTCCCTTATAATTCTCTCCATATAACAGACCCAGATATTAGGCTCTTCAGCACTGAACTTGTGTTGATCTGATAAGATTATATTAAAATAATTTATTCCTAAAATTTGAATTCGTTCAGCACAATTCTTCACTCTCTCATCACCTCTCATCCCCAAACAACCAGTTCTATGTTCAAAACTGTTCTTGCCTCTGTTTCTCTAAATGAGGACATTCCAGAAACCTCACCAAACCTCAGTTCTCTTCATTTCATTCTCAGCAATTAGAATCATTCTTACCAACATGTCCTGCTCTTCATTCTAGCCCCTTCCACTACTTATGTACCAAACCAAAGCATTTCAAAACAATTCCCTCCCATTACTATTTGAACAATACATTTATAAATAACTGGGCACCACATCAACCAAGCAGCTCCTTTGACACATTTCCCTCTTTCTATCAGAAGTGTATGTCTAAGTTTGGCCAGGGTCTTAATTCCTGTTGCTTTTGCTACACAGGAAAAGTTGATTGAATTTTGGACCATTTGTGGAATTGTCCAGGAGGATCTATTTGATAGAAATCACATGCCCTAAGTACATCTGATCTTGCCTGATTTCAGAAGCTAACCAGGGTCAGCCCTGGTTACTACTTGGATGGGAGACCACCAGGTAATACCAGGTGCTGTAGGCACCTGGAGTAGGAACTGGCAAGCCACTCCAGTATTCCTGCCAAGAAAACTCCATGGACATGGAGTCACAAAGGGTCAGTCACGAATGTAGCAACACAACACACACACAACACAGACACATGATATATGGGGAACTGTGTTCCAGCATAACCCTGATCTGTGCCCAATCTGGACCTTTATGGTTCAGATGTAGGGCTAGTACCCTTTGGGTATGAGTCAAAACAAATGTTATTGCATTTATTCTATTGTATTCTCTCCTTTCCTTTTCTGCCTGGTGCTCAGGAAAGAATTCTGAATTTGACCTTAATGATTTTATTTCACTGTAAACCTTGTAAATATGTGAATGTTATTATTTTATTTGCTTCATGGTTTTCCAGGAAGTAATGCAGTCTAAAGCATGAGATATCAATATGTGTTCTTGACCAACACACAATGTGTTCCCATTGACAAATTGAGAATCCTAGAGATACTGTTTCTGAGAGGTAAAGTATGCCAGAAATCAATTTTCACAAAACTATATCATACAGCTTTCCCCCTCTTTTCGGTTTATATTACACAATAATATTAAAGGGAAAGATTAAAGATTATTTTTCCTGCCCCCCTCCTGGTGCCTACAATGGGCGATCGCTTATTTATGAGGCTTAAAAAATCCAGAAAGTATGAAAATCTTCTCTTGAAGCACAATACAGTATCATATCAGTCTGAGAATGTTATCTGACAGTTTCCTTCCTCCAGTTTCCTAGAAAGATACTGCTGAATGAATTTTTAAAAAGAGGCTTCAATATACAATGTATTTGCAAGTAATCTTGAAGTATGTTATAACAGTAGTTTTTATCCTTGTACGCTTCAGACAATTTCTTCTGCAGACTACCCATGTAATTTTAATGCATGATTAAATGCTAAGCTATTGTGGGCTTGAGCACAGATAGGTATATCTGCATCTAGCGGTTTATTGTTGGAAGCGAAAGGCAGATTTGTAACTGACTTTGGAGAGACAGCGTGCATATGTTGGGAGTCTGTTTAATCACAGATGTCCGTGGCATAAAACAGCTGTTCACTTTGGGGGGGCTTTTTTGTCTTTCCCCCCCTCTCCCCAACTTCTTCTCATCTAGCCTATTGAATACTTTCAGAGAATTCAAGTGTTGATTTTGCTTTCTACATATGATCCTCCTAGAGTTAAAAATATTCGTAAATGGTAACTTTAGCCCAGAATAACTCTGGACAACTGGACTAGTCGCATATGCATTATGCATTGCTGAAAAAAAACAAGAGAAAAGGGTGAGGAGTCTGCGGGCAGAGATATGCATGAGAGCTGCATATGCTAAGCTATATTTACATATGCAAATTGAGATATTGCTGCTGTAATGTAAGTAGAAGTACTATACACCTCAACATAAAGGGGGAGGGTTGACCAAGTAAACTTCTGCTCATAACACTGTCCAAGCACTAATTGTAGTCGGTAATTTCACGGCCCTTGTTCTTCCTCATTCTGTTTTTTTTTTAAATCAGATTTATATCTAGACTTTCCTATCAGTGGTACAAAAGTTGATTTACAGAAGTGAAACAGAGATTAAAATGTAAAGATAGGTAAAAACATAAAACTGTTATCAAGCAAAAAATAATTTATATATATATATATATATATATATATATATATATATATATATATATATATATATATATATATATATATATATATATATATGCATGTTAGGGTGGATTCGGGTTTCTTCCCGTGTAGAAATCTGGTTGTTTTGGCGACGTTTCGACGAGGTCTCACTCGTCATCTTCAGGCTGGTGTTCTGGCTTCATTCTTCTTGAAGCAGAGTGTGATCTCAGTTGAAGTCCTTCTATAAATACTGTTGGGGTGTGTGGTTTGCTTGCTCTGTTGCTGATTGTAGGTTTGTTTGTTCTTTTGTGATTTGCTGTGTGGCTGAGGCGATCGTTAAGGGCTTAACTGCTGGTTTAGATGCTGTTTAGAGACATCATGTGTGGGTGAGGTGCTGGATGTGTGTCTATTAGCCTTTTGTTTTTTAACGACCTGGTGATGGGTGTTTGGCAGCATCCTGGGCTTTGGTAGATCTGTGTCTTGTGAATTCATTTTGGTCTGGCTGCGTGTCTGTGGTCTCCCAATGTTTTTTTGGCGTGTGTAAGTGTGCTCCATGTGGTGGCTGGAGTGGGGAGTAGCGGTAGATGGTGCAGTCGTGGTTTTGTTATTGGATGGTGGTTTCGTTTTGATGGAAGGTGTGGCATCTTGTGTCCTTTTGGACCTGGTGTGTCTTTGTGACAGAGGCTCGTCTGTTGACCAGGGCTAGTGTGGAGGTGTCATGTTGTTTGGGTGTTTCTCTATTTCAATGGCTTCCATGATTATTCGACTGTTGAAGTGTTCAGTTTTGGAGATGAGTTTGGTTCTTTTAAAGTCAATTTCATGACCTGTTGTTTTTATGTGCTGGAAGAGAGAGGAAGATTTTTCTTCTTTTTTGATTGCGTTCTTGTGTTCTGCGATGCGTGCGCTTATTCTCCTGTTTGTCTGTCCGATGTATGTGGCTGGGCAGACTTTGCATGGTATTTCGTAGACTCCTTGGTTTTCTAGCTCAATCTTGTCTTTGGGGTTTCTTAAAATGTTGGCTATTTTTTGTTCGGTGCAAAAGGCTGTCTTGATATTGTGTTTGTGGAGAATTTTGCTGATTTTGTCTGTGGGCCTTTGATGTAAGGGAGGAGGGCAGTGTTCTCTTCTGGTTCCTGGGGCCTTTGTGTTCTCTTCTTTCTTGGTTCTTGGGGGGTGTTTCTTTTTGGATTAGTTTGGTGATGGTGTTTTTTTGGAATCCGTTCGCAATTAAAGCATTCGAGAGAGTGTGTAATTCAGTTTTTAGGTGGTCTTTGTAGGCGTTTGGTTCTGGAGATGAGGGTTTTTTACGGAGTTGATCTGTGCAGGGTGGTGGTGTGATTGTGCATTTAAGTAGCGGTTTGTATGTGTTTTTTTTTCCGGTAGATGGTATGTCCTAAGGAGCCGTCGGGTTTTTTGTAGATTAGGACGTCCAGGAAGGGAAGTTGGTTGTTGGCTTCTATTTCCATAGTGAATTGTATTTTGGGGTGTAGGCTGTTGAGATGATGTGTGAGGAAGTTGTTAACAAAGGTGTTCAACATATCTGAGCCAGACAAACTTCTGTAACGCGTTGGTTTCAAAGTGTTCCATATATAGGTTTGCGATGACCGGTGAGAGGGGTGATCCCATGGGTGCTCCTTCTATCTGTTTGTATCTTTGTCCATTGTGGATGAAGTATGTGTTGGTTAGGCAGTGGTTGGTCAGATCTAGGATGTGCTTGGGGGGGTTGTATTTGTTGTGGATAGCTGTCAAGGCTTCTTGAATACTTGTGTGGAGCGAAACAACATCTCACGAGCAACCAGAATCTATGACATGTTTCTTTATAATTTTAATTGAAGTGGAACGTAACCACTTTGATGCCACTATAGCTGACAATGGGTCTGAGAGGTTAATTCTTTGTGAAACTCCTTGTGAAGATTTTTGGGGATGATGCTTGGCTTGATTTCTTTTGATATTTTGGCTTTGGTGGTTTTTTCCAGGTTTGTTGGGGTCTGTGTTCAAAGGTATGTAACAGGGTTGAGTCCGTACATTTTTTGTTTATTTAAGCTTTTGCCTTTGTCTGCTGGGAGGATGTTTTGTGTCTTTCCTCAGGTTGGTGAGGTAAATTGCTTCTGGGTGTTTGTACAGAGGATAACTCATGATTTTGTTGGCTTCATCTGGGTTGATTTTGGTTAGTCCGCATATGATGTTTTCAGTGTCCAAAGTTGAATCCTTTCTTTTGCGATGGTGGTGTCTTGCTGATATTTTGAACTGTTTGCATGGGCTCTTGGGCTTCTGGCATTTTTTCCAGTTTGTGGAGTTTGTTGGTGTGTGTGTCTGTCTTGTGGAGGTCTCTGTTTCAGCTCTCCAGGCGGCGAGTTGCTTGGATTTGTACTATTTTGTTGCTGAGTTTGAGGTGGAAATGGTCTCTGTTGGTTTTATCAGTAGGTATCTTTTCTTGTGTAGTTCGTTTTGTCTAGTTCTGTTCTTTTCAGGATCCTTTCGCTGGATGGGGTTTTTGAGTGGAATTTCAGTTGGAAAAACATTTTTATCTCGGCATAGGAAACATGCATGGTGGTGACTTCCTCGTAGGTTCTGGTCTGTTTCCTCCCTGATGAGCAAACGGGTATAGGTATGCATGTTATGGATTCGGGTTTCTTCCCAGACGTTTCGACGAGGCTCGTCATCTTTTTTTGGCTTCATTCTTCCAGAGTGTTCTCAGTTGAAGTCCTTCTATAAAAATATATAATGCTTTATTAATTATTTTTTGCTTGATAACAGTTTTATGTTTTTACCTATCTTTACATTTTAATCTCTGTTTCACTTCTGTAAATCATCTTTGTGTGTGTGTGTGTGTGTGTGTGTGTGTGTGTGTGTGAAATTGTAAATAAGTTGTATAGTTTCTCTATTTTTTTTTCTTGCAATACAAATAACTTTGAAATGACAAAAAAGAAATGTCCTGATCACAAGCAACTAGAATCTACATGGATTGGTGACTTTGACCCTCAGAAACTCTTGTGGTTTTTAATCTTTGATATTTGGTTTTTGTACTAGATTGTCCCATGTTTATTTAAAGGATTGAGGAAATGTGTCATAGTTTGGTACCTTTCAGCGTTTGTAAAAACTATGTTTATCAAGGTTATTTCTAAATCTCATATTCAGTGCCTTATTGTGATGGATCAGGCGCATTTTATATATTATTTTATTTTTTCCACACCGTTAATTTGTCCTTGTGGCTCCAAGGCCAAAATGACATTCTTTTGTTTGTGGTCAGCATCAAAAACTGCATGTTGCTTTGCAGGTTAGTCCCTCCAACAAAATCTTCCAAAATCTTCCTCCCCCATTCGCTCCCCTGCATTGTAGAAAAAGTATAAAATCTTCAGGAGTATATTATGAGTATACACTATTGATTAAAGTAGACTATGCAAAGTGGTTTCAGACAGTCAATATATGGGGGCGGGGGGAAAGCATGTCAGTGTAATATGAGAGCGAAACCAGATCAGACTTACAATTCTCCTTCATGCATAATAACATCAGTTAAAATGCAGATGATGCTTTACAGAGCGGATCTCAACATGAGAGCTGAACCACAGAGCCCATTGTCACTACAGGTTCCAATAACTGGAAACCAGAATCTGAACTGAGTTTCCTGGTCTCTTCTATATTTCAGCATCCTCTAGACTTTTGGTGCCATGAGACAGAACCCTAGTTATTCTGTCTTTGTTAAGAACCCTGTTTGGGACTGAGATATCATACAGTATTTGCTTGATTAGAGCTCTCTTGGTTTACGATGATAAGAATTGGTGGTTCCTCAAAAAAATGCCATGCAGAGAGTTAGCTCAATAGCAAAGGTTTATTAGACAGTCACAGAAATATAGAAAGTATATAGTAAATGAAGCAAGTAAGTAGCACACAGAACACAGGTAAAATTAGTTAAGAGGTGAGGTGTGAGCCAATAACTTCCTAGTTCTGTTAGACATCTTGATATACTGTACTAAAATCTTCATGAACAGTTTAATTAAGAACCATTTCTGAAATATTTTCCTGCCAAACTTTCTGTGTACTGCTCCATTTGAAACTCATGTAAATAATTAGTAAAGACATATAAGGTTGCAACAAGTCCATAAATTCACTCTGGAAAAAACAGTTACCCCATTTCTCCAATAGGTGCATACATCCAACATAGCTTGAAAATATGTCCACATGCAGCAGGCTGAGCAGAGTTTGGAAACTGTAGTTCAAAAAGTAACTTTTCCAAACTCTGGTGTCACCTTTTCTCTAGTTTTTTGTTAAAAGATCTGAGAGACAATGGAATAGCTTTCAAGATGTGCTGCAGTTCTTTGATTCTTTTTTAAACTGCTTTTTGGTTTGTTTTCCATCTTCTTTTCTCTATTTTCTGCTGGATTATTTGCAATTTCTTGAGCTACAGTGTTCAGCCCAGGCAATTGTTTGTGCGGCACTGAATGTTTCCTTGCTTATTTGAGCTCAGCTATTAAATAAACCTCCTGTAACATCTAGCCCTCTGAATGCAGTTTGTTGTCTGATCCACGAAGGGGAGCTGCAGATTACCATGGATGTCTCATTGCTTTCATGAGCCAAAAGTGATGAAATGAGGAGTTTTTCCTTTTCTTCCCAGATTTTGCAGTTCCTCCAGTGAATGTTTTCAGAGTTTCCTTCTCCATCTACTGGAATCAGAAACATTAGGACTTTTAACTGCAGCTTGGCTGTTGTGATACACTATTGATATCTCTGTGTTTTTGATATTCATGCCTATGGTACTGGATAATCTGGTACAGAAGTCAATGAATTTAATGCAGTATTGGTAATCCAAAGGAGTTTGAGTTAAATGCTTTTGACATGCAGAATCAAAAGTCAAGGGCAAAGCAGACTTTAAATATTCTTTCTGCAGAGCCTGGGGTAGCTGTAATTGAATCCTCAAGTGAAACATATTATCCGAAGTAAAGCTGGCTAGCATCTCCACTTCAAATTCGGGAGTGCTAGTGTATCCTTTTCATATGGATGTTCTTTTGACATTGTTGGACATCAGGACTCCCAGATAATTTATAGCGCAAATGCAAGCACTGTGCAGTATTTATACAAAACAAGATGAGCTCTCTGGACACAAAACCCTGCTAAAGAAAGTTCCTGCCGTGTGTTTGCGGGGAGGTAGCCTGCACTCCGTTAGTGCTTCTGTAATTCAGGGAGTTGATTTTTTATTTTGGCAGTGATCATTCAAAACCTTTATTGAAGTTGCTTTCACAGTTGAAATTTTTAGAAAAAAAGCTTGGAATGTTTAAGAAAAAGCCCAAATGAAATAAGCAAGACAGAAGCTTAGAACATATGGTTGCCTTTACTGGCTATCTTTTATGATTTTGCCCCTATTGAATATTCTTTGTGTAGACCAGGCCTGTCCAACAGGTAGACCGCGGGCTACCAGTAGCCCGCAAAGGGTTCAAAAGTAGCCCGCTGGCCACCAATAAAAAAGTGAGGAGATAAATTTTCCACCACTGCCCCAGCAAATTTTTGGGTCTGCCAGGCCACTGTCTCAGCTGAGCGGGGCAGTTCAAGGGCTGTGGTGTGGTCCCCTTCTCCCCCCACTGGCCAGATGATTGAGCGTGTGCAAGGGAAGCATATGCATGGTCAACCTTCCCATAGGAATGCATTGAAAATCAATCAAACCGTTCCAGAGGGAACAAATTTCAATGCATTCCTATGGGAAACTGCTGTTCTATTAACAATTTTTTTTACTTACAAGTATGTGCTTGGAATGGATAAAATTCGTAAGTAGAGGTATTAGTGTAGTAGCCCTCAGGCACTTTGGGCCAGAAAAAGTAGACCTCAGCCTGTTCAAAGTTGGACAGCCCTGGTGTAGACCATCCTTTGCTTTCCAGTGAAGCTGGGTCCACTGTACGTGATAACTAGCTGAAATTATAAGAGGTGTCTATTAAGTTTCTCTCTCTCTCTCTCTCTCTCTCTCTCTCAATCTCTCTGTGTGTGTGTGTGTTTCCATGTGCCATATATGTACATACAAAAATGACTATAAAGAGGAAAAAATGGTTCATCAACCTGGATTATTAGGGATATGATAATTATTTGACCAGAATTGTTGCTATTTTATTGGAGTGGAAGAAAACAGACTGAATGGGGAGGGGGATTAAAGTAAACTGAAAGAGCAGCCTTAAGATGAAGCCCTGGGGACAAATACAGTATAATGAAGATTCAAAAAACCCAGAACATCTCTTGTTACTATGGAATAGTTGGTGGGAAACATACTGTATACAAAGGTTGTATTTACAATATCTTGATGGGGAGGAAAACAGAAAAGAACACAGGAATGTTAAAAAAAAAACCTGACAAACCCTCTCTGTTCTCTTATTTTCTTGGTATGTACACCTTATTATAAGCCTTGTCCCTCATCTCTTAATGGACTTGGAATTCTTCACTGTGTTTCCTAGCTTGACTATAACCCTTTCCCAACTGCTTGGCCCATTTGTACATTATTAATGCAATTTTGCCTCATTTCAGTAATTCTTTTCTCCTACATAACAGTCGATCATGAGGGTTCCAGCCCATGACGTTAATAGAAATTGATTTAGGATTCGTCTTGGCGTTTGCTTGATTTTCCATAATATGTGACAGCCACACAGAATTCATTACCATGAGATTCGGCAATGACCTCTGGTTGTGAAAGAAGGTTTGTTTGCTTGTTTGTTTAAAATATCGTTACCCTGCCTTTCTCCTTCAAAGGATCCAAGCTCTTGGAGGGATGGGTCCATAAACAGCCAGTTCCCATGGTTCTTACTTCACTGAAAGTAAATTACAGGAAGTTTTGGGGAAGGACAGAAGGGAAAAAACTGTGGGAAATATATGAAGGTCTGACTCATCAAGACCCTTCTGATGTGTTTTAGTTGTCTAGTCCAAAAATTTAGTCTTGCCAACTCTATGGTAGGAATACCTATTTTACTTGTTTATCAACTTCGTCATTCATGTAACAAGGGAGGCCGAGTCCTATCTGTGCAGAATTTTGCAAACTGTCAACTCTGCTGAGCCGAGCCTCACTGTTATCAGCAGAAAATATATATTCCCTGAGTGAGGAGAAAATATTTATAATTTCTCATTTCCATGCACATGAAAGGGAAGTGAGGAATTGCATTCCCCAGGTGTGGCCCTTCTCTATATCGGGGTTGTCTTTCTTTGTTTCATCTTCATTCCCTCAGTTGCATGTCCCTCCTTTCTCAGGTGTCCCTCTACCTTTGCTCTCACCTCAGTGGTTACTTCAGGTCCATTTTGTCTTGGTTAGTGTCGCGCTTAAGAGTGGTGCAAAAAAAATGTTTCTTCATGTCCGTAGAACAACTACTGAAATTTGTTTCAACCAAACCCCTGGAACGGGTGCTAAGCATTACAATACTGTACCTGGTGCTGGGGTAGGGTTTTCCCTTGTCACTCTTTGTTCCCACTTTCTGTTCCGAGACAAGACACTGTGTAGTAATGACTTGTCACACAACAAAACATTTGTTTCTCTCAGAAAACTCTGTCCGGGTTTGTTTGTGTTTTGTGGTTTATTTTTGACTTTTCAGAAGTGAAATATCAAAAAATATTTTAAGCCCCTCCCCCCCAAAAGGAAAAAGGAAGCTTGACAAATCCAGTGTTTATCACGGTACAAGACCGTGAGGTAACACTTTTCATGAGACAAGTTATCTTGACCATGGGAATACTGAAACAGGTACAAAACCACATGATTGCAACCAACACTGTCATGGTATGAAACTAGTAGCAGAACAAAGAAGGACGTGAAGTAATCACCCACGAGGTGTTCACAGCTCTTCCCTTTTAGAATGGCAACCCCTAGTGGTCTGTAATGAATGTCCTTTTAACCAAAAGAGGTGAGGTAGCAGCCCGCCGTGTCTGCCTGTAATATAACAATTTATGCTAGAAACAGTAATGCACTACCCCTAAAACTCCCACCACCACCACCATCACAAGCTTCCATGTGTCTAAGCACATTTCTTCAGATGACTGAGTAGTCTGTGACTTCAGGTGCTTCATTGCTATTTCTAGGATAAATCATTTCCACCAGTGGCTACCGGGTTTGCAGTTCTGTAAGCAGTACTGTCGTATGCTTGCACCACTGCAGGCAGCTAGATTGTTTAGGATTTTTTAATTCTAAAGAACATTTACTTCTGCAACAGCCCAGGTAGCACAGGTATCAAGGTAGCTTTGAGTACAATGAATAGGTACATATTTAACTGGTGCAATGACAAAGAGGATAATGACTTGCTAGATGGGCCTGGGAGCTCAGCATTATGTGGACTGAAGACTGGGGGAAATAATGAATTATGTTTTGAACTTTTTGCTTTATCACCTCTAAGCCTAGGTAAATCAAATTCAGAGAAGATTGCTCTGTGAATCAAGAGATGGAAAACTTTTATATGTGTATATGTGTGTGTGTGTGTATCGATATATGTATGGGTATTAAAAAAACAACCCTCCATACACTGAAATTCAGCTGTTTTTGTCATCATGACAGGCTCAGAACTGAGTCTATTTATTTATCAGTCACAGCCATGTTTTAAAACACTTTACTCTGCAGGGGCTTTAAAAATGCCCTTCACACCACTTGTGGAGCAGACTGTGTGCCTCAGACATTTCTCAATGATTTTATGTGCTACTTTTATACATCAGCCAATAGAGGTGGGCACGAAATAGAAAACCCGTGGTTCAGGTTCGTCTGTTTCGGGCCCACCCTTGGTTCGGTTCGGTTCAGTTCGGGTTTGTACAATTTTTTTTTTAAAAAATAATTCAATTGTTTATTTACGGTCATAGACAAAAACAATTCGTACGAACCCGAAATGAGCCAAACCAGTTTGGGTCCGACTTACCAGGTGGCGGCGGGGGTGGGTGGGTGTGATCCTGGCCCCGGCGGCACGGGCTTTTTGAGGAGCTGGCTTGGGGCCAGCGCCTCATTTTCTTCTTCAAGTGCCAACCGTGTGGCCCCTGGGGCCGGGTCTGCACTGATTCTATTTGTTTAATTTATTTTTTGGTTTACAATGCTGACCGCACCGCTCCTGGGGCTGAGTTGGCACTGTTTTTTCTTTAAATTTATTTTTTATTTTATTTTTAAAGCGCCGACCGCATGGCCCCTGGGGCTGGATCAGCGTTTTTTTTTTGTTTTTTTTTTAATTTTAGAGCACCGACCCGGCCACCCCTGGAGCCAGGTCTGCACTCCTTTTTAAATTTTTTGTTTGATTTTTTTAATTTTATTTTTTTGTTGTTTTAAAAGTCCCCAGTGGGGGCTTTTTGAGGCACTGGCCCCAAGCCAGCACCTCTTTTTTTTTCAAGTGCTGACCACGTGGCCCCAGGGGCCGGGTTGGTGCTGGTTTTATTTTTTATTTTTCCCCCCTTAATTTAGAGCGCTGACCCAGCCACCCCTGGGGCCGGGTTGGTGCTCCTTTTAAAAAAATATTTTATATTATTTCATTTTGTTGTTTTAAAAGTCCCCAGTGGGTTGGTTTTAAATTCATTGATTTGTTATTTGTTTCATTAGCTAACGAAACAAATAGCAAATAATGAAATGATTTTAAAATTTGTTTTGTGCCGGGTAATTTAAGCAAATCTAAATAGTGCAATGGCAAGACAATAGCAGGCTAAGACTGTTGGAACATAAATTACTCAAGTTTTCACATGGTACATAAAAGATTCAGAAACTTTTGATAAAAGAAAACAGGTTAATTGAAACCTGATGAAAGTAGTCAGATCTTAGCAATCCTTTGCATCTGTGTTGGCTACCAGACTCCATCCAGACCGAAATCCAAGTGCTGGTATTAACCTTTAAAACCATAAATAGCTGTGGGCTAGGGATGGGCTGTTTGGAAGCCTTGGTGCTGTTCGGAACCCTCCGAAACTCAAGCAGCCAATCACTTACCTTCCTGCAGGGTCGCCTCGGGCTAAACTCCAACCAGGAAGAAGTCTCCTCACATCATCTGTCCTTCTCCCTGGTGCTGGCCAACCAGGAGCTGAGCAGGGAAATGCATCATCCCGCCTCCCTGTCTGACTCATTGGAAGTATTGGCCCCTCATTGGAAGAAATAATCACCTCACACTTTTGTTATGCAGTACATTGCAGTACATTGGTTTTATTTGTTTCCAGACATTTTCAGAAATAGTTTAATGCTTTTACACTTCTGCACATATGCATGTGCACGTAGACACACACACACACACACACACACACACACACACACACACACACACACACACACACACACACACACACACCTCCATACCAATTTTGGTGTGTACCATCAACGCTTGGTGGTGATTTCATGTTGTGCTTTTTAACCAGTTGCAATATTTTGCTTCTTCTCTTTGTATCTGTTACATTTATAATCTCCTTAAAGAACTTGGGGTGATCTAAAACGATAGTCAGTGGACTGAATAAATAATAGCAGAATGGCTCTCGGTTAAACCTCTCCGGGCAGAATGTTCTGCAGATAATGCTGAGCTGATGCTCTCTTTGGTTGTTCTCTGCTTCGGTTCAAGAGAGCAGAGACTCGTGGAGCTGAACTTCACCCATTGATCTCAGAAAGAGGCTGATGGCTAGAGGTAACATGAATGCCGGTGATACAAGGAAAAATCACTTGGCCAGACTTAGGATCAAATGCCGTGCAGTGTTTAATGCACCAATGCAATCCATGTCTCTTCCTTTTCACTTCATCATAGATGAGGGTGGGTAGGTAGGTTGATTTTTAACCCTTTCCACCCCACCTGTAGTTCCAACACAGATATTGTCCAGTAGGAATCCAAATAACAACCAAGAGGTTAGAGGTGTTGGGGAGATGCCATGCTTTATCTGCTTCTCATAGCTGCGGAGGATTTGTAGTGTCCCTGCAGATAACAAGAGAACTAATATTCCCCTTACTCTCACCATGTGCTGTGGCCTTGGTGGAAATTGCAGATGCACACACTGTATGTGTAATGTGGTCCTATTGTTTTGCATAATAATACACAGCTAGGGTTTGGCTGTTGAAACTGTGGGGTTTTATAGAATCAGCTCATCCATAAGTTCCATTGATTGAGTAGGACTACTCTAATTGTAACTTACTATGCTAAGCAATAGGATTTCATTCATTTTAAATTGAATTTTAAATTGTGGAACACTTGGAAGGAAGGAAGGAAGGAAGGAAGGAAGGAAGGAAGGAAGGAAGGAGGGAGGGAGGGAGGGAGGGAGGGAGGGAGCTATATGTGGAAAGCGAACTATAGGAGCTGATACACCAAATCCTTGGACCTATTGGGCAATAGGCATTGGATAGTTGAACAGAGAAACCAGTATACTTTATTCTGAACAAATTATTTGAAAACAGATTACTCCATGGAGTACACTATGCTTACTAATCAAGCAAACCAACCTTTAGGTATTTCAGCTTTTTGGCTTTGTTCCACCCACCATGACACTTGCGTGGAAGCATCTGCAAGCCTTTAACACTCTTCTCTGTCCCTGAAACAACCAGTATTTTTTTTTTTTGTTAGAAAATGATTCCCATGCTCATATTAGTTCAATCCGGAGAAAAGTAACACAGCTGAAAAGTGGGGGGAACGTTCCAACTATTATTGATTTCCTTGGTTATGAGCATGTAGGAACACTGACATGGCATACACTTAATTGTGATTTTATTGACTATCATTTCTGTGTTGTTTAAAGTGCCCGAGGCTGTCACTCACCATGACTGATGGCTCTTGTTCCCTCACCTGTTTCAGATAAGCTGGAAAAGACTCACAACCAAAGCTGTGGAGAGCCAACCTGTTTTATGATAAGTCATTTCTGCTTAAGCCGCTAATCACACAGTAGTCACACCCCCAAACATTGCTTCCATCTTTTGACCTGGACTTCATTTTCTTTCTTTCTTTTTTGCCAGCATCTCTTTCATTGTGGGCAGCTGTGGCAAGAGGCTAGGCTTGCACGTTTGAGGTAACAGCAAGCCATGGTTTAAGCAGAGCTGCCTAGAACAGCAAAATAAAGCCTTTTGAAATCAATAGGCCTTGGGTTATCCTCTGACAATTCCTATTTGTTTCATTTCATACACACTAGTTGCTTGTGACTGAAGTCAGATTTGGCTCAGTGGTTTCAGATGGTGCCCATTGGCTGGTGAGCAGAGATGGCTTCACACTTCACAAGAAACTTGAGTGCTACATGTTAAAGCCATAATGCTAGTTTCATAACTCTGTCTCTTGTGCGCTATAAAATCAAGTAATGTAATTGCTGGTACTTCAAACACAGGCACAGAATGTCTCTTGGTATTACTGCAAAAACAATTGTAGCAGAGTACATTTCCCATTGTTAGTTGACACCGGCCATCACACAATATATGTACAGTATTTGTACTGTATTTCGCTGAATGGATCAGCCTATTGTAAGCCGCCCAGAGTTCCCTTGGGAAGATGGGTGGGGTATAAATTCAATAATAAATAAAAATAAATAAATAAATACAGTCCAGTATAACAGACTGATAGGCTGCATAGTTTTTTGAAAAGCAAAGCATAAGACAAATGTGCTGGTATTTCTTGCCATACAGTCACCATAATAATCAACAGCATTACAACACCAGTGTTTGCATGTTCCATATCCTCCACATAACCATTTCTGCCACCCATAATGAAGCCACTAAGTATATCAGCCGTATTAGATCCAAGCTCCAGATGGCAAGACTACTATGTCCATTTCCTACAACAAATCATTTTTATTCCCTAAGGGATAGCCACTGGATGAGGGGTTACACACCAGCAAATGGGGAGTGGGGGGTAGTGGGAAATATGCAGGAAAGAGTCTTGAACATAAGCTGCTAATGTGAAAACTCCCTCAGGATTAGAATGATGGCAATGGAAGGTATTTTCATAGAAGAGACAAAGAATGAGTGAAAGGATCATTGTTAAAAAGAAACCAAAGCTGCAGGAGGCAGGATCAAGCCACAACTTCCTGCCTCAAGTTCTGTCTATGCTCCATCCTCTTGTGGTGACCAGCACAATGTCACTTGGATTTTTTTTTTAATGACAACCGTTGTGTTAGCCTTGTGGACTATTTTTACTGGCTTTTTTATTGTCACATTTGCTTCAGGTACCTTATTTTATGTTATTGCAATGATGTTCCACTCTGTGTTCAAATAATCAATACAAGCCCAAGTGCCATTCCGTGGAGATCACATTATATGAGTTTAATAATATACAATATGGGCTTTGATGGATACGGAGTGTGTGCGCGTTTGCCAGGGTATTCTCTCTCTCTCTCTCTCTCTCTCTCTCTCTCTCTCTCTCTCTCTCTCTCTCTCTCTCTCTCTCTCTCTCTCTCTCTCTCTCTCTCTCTCTCTGAGTACGGAAATTCTTTGGAGTTGTATTTATTATTTCTGTCAGCACACTTTATAATATCAAAGCTTTTCCAGACGAGTGTAGGACTACTGAGTTATGTTTGGGTCATGTTTTTCTGTGTGCCCTTTAATACTGTAGCTTTAGAAATGCAATTTTCAGCCTCTACTTATTAGAATATGATAAAGTATGCCTGGTCTATGTCCAGCTCCACTAATCTCCAGACTACACTTCATGAATTAGGCATGAAGATTTTAGTCAATGTGCTTTCAAAGACCAATGTTTAGGGAATCATGGATTTTCTACAAGCTGAGGGAGAAATCTATAATAGGAGGAACTGATTTTCAAACATCATATTCGCTGGGAAAAAAGGGCCACTTGCTGGCTTAGAAATGGAACACATTTGCTTATTTGAATACTGAAGAGCTGCTTCAAAATGTACAGTTCCCTTTAACCAATAAAAGATCTGTAGCATTTAAACGATGCTAAAGAACTGCTCTATAGTGTGGAATTCAGGGGGGTCCTCTAAATTTGTGCATGTTTAACCCATGTACATCTGTTTTGTGCTACTAATTACCAACCCTGCTTGTGAATATATATACTCCCAATATCATCCTCAGTTTAAGGAAGGAAGGAAGGAAGGAAGGAAACCAACATTAGTAACAATTTATTTTATGCAAGAGACGTGCAATGCTCCTGAGCAACAGCCAAACGTTTTGGATAGAACAATATTGAAGAACATAGGGATTCTCCCTCTTACCAAGGTTTGGACAGATCCCTAAGAGTAAGGAAGTATCAGTGGATGCCTCTACTGTCTTGAATTGTGCACAAGAGGCTGCTGTGAGGCAGAAAATATTGAGAAACAGAATGGTTTCCTAGAGTCAAAGGTGCCACCCAGATGAGGGTACATTTTATCTCATCCTGTCTGTCCAATCCAGGCACAGAACATAACATATGGAAAGCCAGCCTAGATTCAGATGGAGGAAGAATGAAAACGGGTGGAAGGAACATCAGTAATTTAAGATATGCAGAGGACACCATCTCACTGGCAGAAAGCAACAGTGACCGGGAACAATAGTTAGGGAAAGTCAAAGAGGAACATGCCAAAGCAGGATTGCAGCTGAATGTTAAGAAGCAGAGATGGGAATGAGCGAGAAAAATGGTGATTCAGCTTGGTTTGCAATTCATCAGGGCCGATGAATCATGAATAACAAATGTGCAACTATTTTCAGATGAAATATTTTCAGATGGATTGACAAATGGATTGACAAATAGATTTGTCAATTCATTGTTTTCCTTAAAACACTATAACATTCCGCGAAAGCACCAAGATACACCAAAACTGGAGAGAAGCTTCCTCTGTCTTTCCTCTACATATGCTGCAAGTTTGGTGATGTTAGGTGTCTGATGTCTTAACTCTGCAGCACCAGAGAGGGCACCTTAGGAATGTGCCCCCGCCCCAAGCACCCAGAGACACCAAAACTGTAGAGAAGCTTCTCTGAACTCTCTTCTACGTTGCCTCCAGTTTTGGTGAAATTGGGTTTAAGACATCTGACTTATGTAGCCTCAAAATGCCTCCCCAGTCAAGGGCCCTTTAGCAACTAGTTTGAGGAAACCCAATCTTCACCATTCACGGAAATATTGTAGATGAGATTCAGGGGAAGCTTATCTGTGATTTTGGGGTCTATAGGTTCCTGGGGGTGGGTAATATTCCTGATGAGGCCACCTTGTGGGTTAACAACTCAGATGTCCAAAGCTCAATCTTCACTAAACTTGAAGGAATCCTAGAGGACAATCAGGGAAAGCTTCCCCACAATTTTGGGCCATCTAGATGCCTGGTGGCCATTTTATAGCATGGTGAATCAACAAATCAAAAAAATCACAAACAATCATTGATTTGTATTCATTGAGGGTATCAATGCATTTGAAAACAAAGCAATGCATTTGCAATTTTGGATGAATTTTGTATTTTTTTTTTTAAATTTGTGCCCATCTCTATTAAGTAGACAAGAATCTACAGAACTACACAACTTTAGCACTGACAATGAAGAAACTTAAATAAAGGTTTTGTATACCTTGGCTCAGTCCTCAATACAAATGGAAACTGCAGCCAAGACATCAGAAGAAGGCTGGGACTAGGAAGGGTAGCAATAAAAGAATTAGAACAAGATCATTAAGTGTAAGGATATCAAGACTAAGATCATCCACACTGTTATTTTTCTGATCACCATATATAGGTATAAAAGCTGGACAATAAATTAAGGGAAAATTCTTTGAAATATAGTACAGTAGGACCTCCATATCCACTGATTCATTAACCACCGATTCAGTATCCACATTTTGCAGAGGTAAAAAAAAAATATAGTCCAGCAACCACAAAGCAAGTTGCTATCACAAACAGCAGCTGTAAAGCAAGCTACTGTCTCAAAGCAGTATTTTGGAGGGGTGGCATTCGCTCCTATCCACGGTTTTCATTATCTATGGGAAGGCCTGGAACTGATCCCCAGCGGATACTGGGGTCCTCTTGAACTGGTGCGTCCATGCAGCAATATAGATACTGTGGACTGCCAGGCAAACAGATGAATGGGTTCAAGATTAAATCAGGCCTGAACTTTCTGCAAAAGCCAAAATTGCTATTGTTCTTCGGACAGAAGAAGACAAGACTCAAGGGAAGACCTGAATGCTCAGAAGAGTCGAAAGCAGCAGGAAATGGGAAAGATTAAATCTCTGATGGATTGGATTAACACAGGAAGCCATGACCTTGAAAAGCTGAACAGGGCTGTTGATGACAGGACTCCTTTTTAGGTCTTTCAATCATAGGTTTGATGTACAGTAAGTTGAAAGTGAATAACAAGCAACACCACTGCGAGATTTGATCCCACAAATATTTTAAACCGGAGAGTAAGGTAAAGCGAGCAAAAGATTTGAACAAGAGCTTGCCTTTGGCTAAGGGGCTGAGTGTGCATGAGCAAGTGAAGAAACCTCTCCTCCCATCTCCCCCCACCCCAGTTTGCCAAGGGAGTCGAGTTGAGCTTCCAGTGTCAGAACCTTCAAGAGAAGGTGAAATGGGGGCCCGGAAGCTTCCTGAACCATGTCGGGTCTGAATATACTGACAGAACTAAGCAAACATGAAGTCATCCTAATTACCGATGAGCAAAGGGACATTTTTTTTCAACTGCATTCCTTTCCCCTTTTTGTAAAAGGCAGGATGCTATTGTTGTAGCTCTGAGAGCCCCCAGGCTGCTCAGGAAACAGGCAAAAAATCAATAGCCCACTTGTTGAGGATAAGTGAATTAGCTTGTGTTGAATGTAACCGAGTACCTGAACACTTCGCTGAGCAGCTTTGGTTTTGTGAGAAAAGAGAATTGTAAAGATTGTCTTCCCCCTAGCTGGCACCGCGGCCACTGATCTCTGATTAATCACGCCAAATGAAGAGGAGAAGCCTATTTATCCAGGGTACTAATGTGCATTTTTCTTCTTCTTTTTCTCTGTGTCTGTGTCTGCAATTATCTCTAGTCCGTGCCTTATTATGGGGCTCCCAGTTTGGTAGTGGGTGTTGAGAGTTGGCTGAGAGAAAGAGCTAAAATACAGTAGGACCCCAGTATCCGCTGGGGATTGGTTCCAAGCCTTCCCGTACATAATGAAAACTATGGATAAGAGGGAATGCCAAAATGTCCCCAAAACTGCTGGTTTGTGATAGTAGCTTGCTTTATGGATGCTGTTTTATGACAGTAGCTTGCTTCACAGCTGCTCTTTGTGACAGTAGCTTGCTTTGCGGCTGCTGAATTATTATTATTTTTCCTCTGCCAACTGTGGATAACTAAATCAGTGGATAATGAATCAGTGGATATGGGGGTCCTACTGTACTGTGCTCAATGATATACACGGTATATTCCTCACCAAGAGAGGAGAGAGAAGTACAACCAGCGCAAATACACCACAATCCTCACCTCCTTTATGAGTTTAATGCATGGTGTGCAGCTGGGGCCTCTAGATAGTGTGACTGCACTAAAACAGGAAGAATTCAAAAGGGGTGCAAAATGGAACACAACTAGGCCCATGTAGGTTGCCTTCAAAAATGTGTTTGGTCCAAATTACTGATGTGTTTGGTCCACATTATGAACACTGTACCGGTGTGTGAGTGCTTATGTGATTGCTTACTGTTTTTGTTTATGAATTGGATCCTTGATGGGACCCACGGTGGCAGTTTCTGATCTTCACATTTATTTTCCTTGTAATTTTGTGTGTAATTAGTTTGAAAGACAGGTTAATGTATGGATTGATATATCAATTGCATAAGTCTGGGATCCAGAACAAACACGTGAAAAATACTGCTTGATACTTTTAAAGCATATTTATTTATTATTTATTTATTTGTTATATTTATATACCGCCCATCTTCCGGACAGAATGCTGGGCGGTTTACAGTTAAAATAAAGCAACAGAAAGGAAAACAAGCAGCAAGAATACCAATAAAATAAGGAGGGACAATACCCTCCACAAAGATGACACGGGCGGCAAAAGAGGAAGAGAGAAAAAAATTAAGTAAAAAGGTCACCATATGCCTCTTTAAAAGGATGTGTTTTAAGAGCCCTTTTAAAGGCGGGCAGGGACTGTGCTAGGTACAGCTCACTAGGCAGATGATTCCACAAAGTGGGTCCCACCACAGAGAAGGTGCGGTTATGCATGAGCGATTTCCGCGCCTCCCTGGGTGTGGCCACCCTAAGTGAGCGTGCCTGTGCCATTCTTGTGGGCCTGACCCTAGTTGACCTCTGGGAGATACTCTCCGACAGGTACTCTAGTCCCAAGCAATGGAGGGTTTTGAAAATCAAAACCAAGACCTTGAACTTAATCCGGAGGACAACGTTTAGCCAATGCAGGCGAGCCAGAACTGGGGTGATGTGCTCGAATCTACGAGCACCCACCACCGGTCTGACCACCACATTCTGCACCCGCTGGAGCCTCCGGACATGTCTCTGTAAGTAGGTGTATATGATGCCGAGTCTTTCTTCCCCTTAGAATCATAGAATCATAGAATCATAGAGTTGGAAGAGACCTCAAGGGCCATCCAGTCCAACCCCCTGCCATGTAGGAACCCCCATCACAGGACTCCTGACAGATTAAGCCTCCACTTAAAAACCTCCTTTGTGGCAGCATATTCCACTGCCGAACAGCTCTAACCGTCATTAAGTTCTTTCTAATGTTCCGACTGATTTTTCCCCCTTTAGTTTGAAACCCTTGCTCTGAGTCCTAGTCTCTGAAGCCATGGGAAACAAGCCAGCCCACTCTTCTCAATGACATCCTTTCACATATTTCAGTATTTGAAATATATTTCAATATTTGATAGGATCCTTCTCTCCTTTTGTGCCAAGAAGGATTTTGTGGAGTTGGGGTGGGGAAGTAATTTCAAATATTGGTGCCAGGCAAGCATCTCGGAAGCAGCCCAGACGGATCATCAAGCAGAGGTCAGTCTGAATGTCAAGGGCAGGAGCTATCTTCTTGGTCTTGGTTTTCAGTTACCGCATATACTCCAGTATAGGTAGACCCGAGTATAATTTGAGGCACCTAATTTAACCCAAAATAAATGGGGAAACTTATTGACTCGAGTATAAGTTTAGGGTGGGAAAGGCAGCAGGGCCTGGCAGCTCCTCCTTTGTGAGCTGGGGGAGCGGCGTACAATGTTTAAAATGACTTTTAGACACCAACCCAAACACTTGCCTCGTTGGCTAAAAGTCAATTTAAATATTGCACGCTTCTCCCCCATAACGCGCGGGGGGGGGCAGTCAAGAGAAGCAGCACACAGTGTTTAAAATGACTTTTAGCCACCAACCCAAACACTTGCCTTGGTGGCTAAAAGCCATTTTAAATATTGCAGGCTGCTCCCCCATAACGCAGCACTTTGCCTCAGTGGCTAAAAGTATTGATTCGAATATAAGTCGAGGGCCCCCTTTTTCAGCCCAAAATTAGGGCTGAAAAACTAGACTTATATTCAAGTATATACAGTACTTTTTCAAAGGGAACAGCTAGGACTGATATTGGTAATCTTTTTTCATTGAAGGCTGTTGATTCCAAACAGACTGTGTTTCTAACTTAAAACATCCAAACACACTTGCTTAGGTAAGATAATGGCAGAACAATATGTTGCACAAGGACTGTTGAACAGCTCAGTGCTTTAGGTATCTGGCTGGAACCAGAGATTGGGAGTTTGATTCCCTACTGCGCCTCCTTGGAAGGGGCTGCACTTAAAAAATCCAGCTCTCCAGTGCCAAGCATTTTATGATGATGATGAAACGTGTTTGCATACCTTCATCCCGTGTATATGACAAGATGGGCTTTCTACTACATGAACAATGTGCTAAATTAAGTGGGAGCAAATGGTGTACAGAGTGTAACAATCTCATGTGCCATGCCATGGTGCAGAATCAAGGGATGTGTCCAGTGCGCCGTGCTTAGGTCCAGTATTATTGGATGAGTTTCAATTATTGAGACCCGAGGATGTGGACAGGGTGCTTGGATCTGTCCGTTCTACCACCACTCTGCTCGACCCTTGCCCTTCCTGGCTAATTGAAAGATCTGCCAGGGGGGTTCGCACCTGGGTCCAGGAAGCTGTAAATGCCTCATTAAGAGAGGGAGTGGTCCCTGCTGCCTTAAAGGAGGCAGTAATTAGGCCACTCCTAAAAAAACCCAACCTGGACCCAGGGCTGGTGGTAACTACCGGCCAGTAGCGAACCTCCCTTGGGCAAGGTGTTGGAGCGGGTGGTGGCCGGACAGCTCCAGGCGCTGCTGGATGAAACGGATTTTCTGGATCCATTTCAATCTGGTTTCAGGCTGGGTTTTGGAACAGAGACTGCCTTGGTCGCCCTGTACGATGACCTTTGCCGGGAGAGAGACAGGGGGAGTGCAACCCTGTTGATACTCCTGGACCTCTCAGCGGCTTTCGACACCATCGACCATGGTGTCCTTCTGGATAGGCTGGCCAGGTTGGGAGTTGGAGGCACTGTTTTGCAGTGGTTCCGCTCCTTCCTGGCTGACCGTGTCCAGAAGGTGGTGCTGGGGGACAGTTGCTCCGCCCCGTGGCGTTTACGTCATGGGGTTCCACAGGGCTCAATACTATCCCCCATGCTGTTTAACATCTACATGGAACTGCTGGGAGAGGTCATCAGGAGGTTTGGGCTGAGGAGTCAGCAATATGCTGACGATACTCAGCTCTACCTCTCATTCTCCACCAATCCAGGTGAGGCGGTTTCTGTCCTGAACTCGTGTCTGGGCCAGATAATGGACTGGATGAGGGTTAATAAATTGAAACTCAATCCAGACAAGACGGAAGTGCTGTTAGTGGGTGCTTCGCCGGACAGATTAGAGGGCCACTTCCCTGTCTTGGACGGGGTTGCACTCCCCCTAAGGGACAGGGTCCGCAGCTTGGGGGTGCTTCTGGACCCTGGTCTAACTCTGGAAGCCCAGGTGGATTCGGTGGCCAGGGGCGCCTTCCTTCAGCTGCGGAAAATATACCAGCTCCGCCCCTACCTAGACGAGCAGAGCCTCATGACAGTTACGCATGCGCTGGTAACATCCCGTATTGATTACTGCAATGCGCTCTACGTGGGGCTGCCTTTGAAGACGGTCCGGCGATTGCAACTGGTTCAGAATCGTGCGGCGCGGCTGGTGAGTGGTGGGGCCGCCAGAGATCACATCACGCCGATTCTACGTAACCTGCATTGGTTACCAGTTGCTGCCCGAGCCCAATTCAAAGTGCTTGTCTTGACATATAAAGCCCTAAACGGCTTGGGACCTAGATACCTGAAGGACCGCCTCCTTCCATATGAACCTACCCGGCAATTAAGATCTAGCCAGGGGGCCCTCTTGAAAGAGCCATCCCTCAAGGAGGTGAGAGGGATGGCTTGTAGACATAGGGCCTTCTCGGCAGCTGCCCCCAAGTTATGGAATGCCCTCCCAAGTGAGATCCGCCTGGCGCCAACATTGATGTCATTTCGGCGCCAGGTAAAAACCTTCCTGTTCCAGAAGTTTTTTAATTGATACAACATAGACTGGGGTCCTTTGATGGCAATTTTAGTGATGATTTTAGTATAAGGTTTTGCTGTTGTTTTAATTATTTATTGATATTTGATGTCTTAACTGTTTTAATTCCTTGTTGTGAGCCGCCCAGAGACCTTTGGGTAGTGGGCGGCATATAAGCTGTAAAAATAAATAAATAAATAAATAAATAAATAAATAAATAAATAAATAAATAAATAAATAAATGCCAGCATTGATGTTGCAGAGTGGTTAATTCTCAGCGGAAGGACTGTGAGGACTTTGTAAAGAGTGTGGGCTTTAATAGCCAGCTAGCAGTGCTAAATAAAGATGCAAACACAGCAGTGACTCCCTTCACCAAGAACTCCATTTACAAAATATTTACAAGCCCATAAAAAAAACAGTTAGTTAGATAGACAGTCCAGTAGTCCAAACTTTCCGGGAATCCAAACTGACAGAGTAATGAGCTGCTTCTTCCAACCACATCCCACACCAGACTGAACAACTGTCTTGCTTTTATGCATACGTCTGATGCAATCATTACTCAGCAAATTGACAACTGAGCATGACCAAACAGTCACGTGATTTGACTAGTTGCCAGAATATAATTACATGGGTGTTTGCTCACTCTGCCTTGCTTCATTCCCAAATTGCACCATAACTTGCAACAGGACAATTCCTTTTTGTACAATCCTCAACAGATACATTAACTGGTCAGAGAAAGCTACACTTGGAATGGCAGTTCAAAAAGCCTTAATTGAACAGTATGGTAGCTGGAGGATTCCCAAACCCAAAGGAGTTTACATTAACATTAGTTGATAAATGTTTGCAGCTAAAAGCAAAAGATTTCAGTTCATTGGCCTGAATCCCATTGGTGCTTGTCTTAAAGTCTGGTACAACTCTTCCGGCTAATTGTAATTAATTGAGAGGATGCTGGGGCAGTTACACAAAACCTTTAGCCTGGTCACATGCCTGGCACCTCTTAAGTATGGCCGTTTTCATATATCTTACATGGCCATGAATAGGATTCCAGTTACATAGTTAAATTAGACATGCAAAGATTGGTTGAGAACCCAAAAATTAGATTAAATATCCAAAGATTGGTTGAGAAACCAAAAATGAATAATTGGTAATCAGAATATATGGAGTGATGCTGATCATATGAGGATTATTTTTCTGTGCTATTGAATTGCAGCATTCTCTGTCTAAAAATCAAATTACAATTAATAAGTATGATTAAAAGTGGAAATCAAATGACACCACACAAAGAGAGGAAGAGAAATATTTTGCATCCCTTGAATTAGCATGTCTGCTGCCAAAATCTGAGTATATATTCAAATCCCCCTGATTTCTTTATTTTCCAGTTAAAGCTCTTAGCTCTCTTTTCATCTTTCCTTCACCTCCTCCTCATTTATGTAAAAGGTGGCTCCGCTGCCCTCTTTCTCATGCAAGCCTCTCATACTCCATGCTCATTTTATTTTGGTTCCAGTTACTACCATGTGCAAGTGAGAGGTCTGAAGCAAAAAAGCTCTCTACTGTCCCACTAGCTCCTTGTGGAAGGAAATCCCAGAGTCTGGGAGCAGCAACAGAGAAGACCCTCTCCGGTGTCCTCACTAAGGCCTCTATCCCACGACTGCTAAAATCCACTTCTTCAAGATAAACCACCTCCAAGACATGTGCCCCCATGAGCAGCCAGCTTAAAAAAAAACACGCCCATGCCCCCTTTAGCGAGTTTTCCAAGTACCAGCTCCAGAAGTGGGAATAATTTGCCTCAGTTCGGATGCAGCCTTTTAGCCGTAGCAAATGTCAGTGGGGACTCTAAAATCCAGTTTCGTTTTGAGTAGTCTGGCTCTGCAGCAGCAACAACAGCAAAGGGACAGCAAGGTTGTGTGTGTGCAACCACAGGCATGCACACACAGAGAGAGAGGGAGAGGGAGGGAGAGGAAGGGAGGGAGTGAGAGGGAGAGGGAGAGGGAAAAGGAAAGAGGGGGCGAGAGAGGAGCCAGAAAAACACCCCACTGGCAGTTCCTCTTTTCTCTGTTGAGTGCAGCAACACACACACACACACACACACACACACACACACACACACACACACACACAGAGAGAGAGAGAGAGAGAGAGAGAGAGAGAGAGAGAGAGAGAGAGAGAGAGAGAAGGAGTGAGGGGAGAGCTTGAAACCCCGCCAGCTACCATCAGAATTAGCTCATTGTTCAATATAACCTGCACAGGCAAACAAAACCTGAGAAAGAGAGAGGGAGATTTCCTCCGATACCCACCCTTGTTCTTTTCTCTCTCCCCCTCCCCTCTTCTCACACCCCCATCCCAGCCGCTTTGATGCAGCTTCCGGGTCGTGGGGTCACATCAGAGGCGGATAAGAAAACAGAATTCATGAGGACACAGAAACCGCCTTTAATACCACATGACTATTGCTGCAGCAAAACCGCCTTTTGTTTTAAGCCGTTTCTTATGGCCGTGGGATAGGGGCCTCTGTGTGCCTGCAAGGGCCACGAGAAGAGTCTCCCATGATGATTTTAGTGCCCAAGCAGGCTCATAGAGGGTGATGCAGTCTTTTAGATATCTTGGGCTGAAACCGTTTAGGGTTTTATAGGCTAAAACCAGCACTTTGTATTGTGCCCGGTAACAGATCTGCTGCCAGTTGGAGCAGCTGTAAACAGGGGAACTACAGTAGCTGTTCCTTGTAATCAGCCCCAGTTAATAATCTTGCTGAAGCATTTTGGACCCATTGCAGTTTCTGAACATTTCCCAAAGGCAGCCCCACGTAGACCACATTGCAGTAATCCAGCTGTGGTGTAATTAGGGTTTGTGTTACCATGGCCAAATCAGACCTCTCAAGAAACAATTTATTCAAAGTTCTGGGAGAAAGCCACATACCATGTCAAGTTTTAGAATTTAAAGATATGTAAAAGAAATTTGCCACATCACCAAGAGTACTTTTAGTCTATTGTTATCCAAGAAAGTTGAATATTTCAATAAACATCACCCTCTTCTTCTTCTTCTTCTTCTTCTTCTTCTTCTTCACAGTAACAGTAGTCCAGGGATACCTTGATAAATTCTTCCTTTGTGTGAGTTGTTTGGAGCATATTGTAACATGCAATAAAATATGACTGCCATAGCTTTGGAAAGTCAGTATGTTAAGATAAAGAGGTGGATAAAATTGGGACAAGTATTTCATGTCCAGGTGAAGTGGGCAGCATTTTCATCCAGCATCCTCTTGAAGGACATTCCAGTCTCACTTAATCATTTTTTCCATTAGTACTCTTGGCCTTCTCTAATATCAGTCTTCTCTTTTCCATAGGCCCTGTTTACTTGATTTCATATCTACACCATGGTTCCATTCTGGCTACCAGTGTTCTTGTGCTTCCAGTGTAGTGAAAGTTGGAAGATCTTCAGTGTTTAATAGTCAATATTTGTTGCTGAGTGCAGCCTTTCCAATAAAGGTTGAAATCTTTCGAGGCCCCAACTCAACCCACACCACTCCGGATGCAATAGTTGGTGGCAAAGTTATTATTTTGTGAAAAAGGTTGAGCTGGAGTTTGCAAGTTGTTCTGTTGCACCTCCTCAAAACCAGATTTGGGAGCAGTACAGTAAATGCACTAGAGCTTTGTGTGCCTTCAGGAAATAAGTTACATATTGGACTTCTTGAATGTGGAAGAGCACCTTCAATGCTAGAATGTCTAGTTCAACTTTGTGCTTAAATACTGAATGTGCTTGGACCATGTTAATTTAGTTGAAATATAATCCCTTGGAAATGAAACTTGTTGGCCTGATGCAATTTATATGCACCATTTTTTGTTTTCTTGTTCTTGCCATTTCCTTTTCCTTGTTTTTGTCATCCTGATATACCTGACAATCTTAGCTGAAGAAGGATTTAAGGTCAAAAACCTAATATGGTCAGTGTTTAGTTGCTTGTTCTCAGGTATGCCCTTCTGGGTATAAAGTAGAATAAGGCTGTTTTCAACCACCTAGGTGTTTCTGATCCATTTTCGAGAAATCTGGCTATTAGGAAATTATGTGCTGTAAATTTTGTGACTGAAGGCTCATTTAATATGTTTCTCCTGTGTAGAGCACCACCAATTTTGTGGAAGTGTGATAGTGATCAATTGTAGTAGAATTCATGACAACATATTTCAAATGCTTGTTTGCGTGAAGGCATGGTGTGATGTTTAATTTTAAAAGCAGGGATTTTTATGGGAAAAATTTAACTTGGTCACCTTCCATGTTTGTAGTTGGTCAGCAAAGATAAAATGGCTTTGGGCTGTTCTTGAACCAATATTTTTAAGGAGGAAATGTATGTTCAAAAGAACACTTATAATCGAATCCCTTCTCTTGGTAAAGCTGGCACTTAGGTATTTGTGTGAATATGTGAGAGAGACAGAGTGAGACGTTCTCTACAAGTATACTAACTGCCTGGGTGTGTTATTTACATATACCCATAAGTATAACAACATACACGGATTGCAGATACACAAAGATACAGATCTCATTCAGCTATCATGAAAAAGGGAAAATGATCCATCTCAGTGTATATTTGCTTGTGCAAACTGCATTTAAATTCCAAACTTAACTAGCACTAAAGCAGTCAGACTTTTAAAACACGCACCTCTTTTCATAAAGAAGAAACTGTGAATGAAGAACTATCTATTATCATACCCACTGTATTGTTTCAATTGGTGTCATAATTTTTAATCTGAGTTTGGTTTTCTGCTTCTCCAATTTTTAAAATTGTTATTTGATTTGTATAGGTATGTGTTGCAATGAAAAATGAAGATTAACTGAATGTGGCACACCTTCACTTTCACCTCATATATATGAGAAAATACATTGCACAGAGCACAGAGAGAACTCCTAGTTCTCTGAACTCCTCGCCCTCTAAAGATGCCACCGACAGAGTCTGGCGAAACGGTCAGGAAATTTTTT